>JAPDOI010001027.1:192500-234544 GCA_029168955.1 Aplectana chamaeleonis | reverse complement strand
CGAAAATACTCTTTTCAAGGCCATGAGGGGGCCCTTTGATTCGAAATCTTCGCTTCGAATTGAAATGTTGCTACTACCTTGTTTTTAGTCTCGACTTGATCTGATCACTCCTTATCTCTGGGTTCCAGGTTTGATTGGAGTTAACAAAGGGGTTACACAAAAAAAATCTCTTCGAAAATACACTTTTCGACGCCATGAGTGGGCCCTTTGATTCGAAATCTTCGCTTCGAATTGAATTGTTGCTACTACCTTGTTTTTAGTTTTGAAATCATCAAATCACTCCCATCTCTGGGTTCCAGGTTTGAGTGGAGTTAACAGAGGGGTTACACGAAAAAACTCTCTGAAAATACCCTTTTCAACGCCATGAAGGGGGCCCTTTGATTCGAAATCTTCGCTTCGAATTGAAATGTTGCTACTACCTTGTTCTTAGTCTCGACTTTATCTGATCACTCCCCATCTCTGGGTTCCATGTTTGATTGGAGTTAACAAAGGGGTTACACGAAAAAAAAACTTTGAAAATACTCTTTTCAACGCCATGAAGGGGGCCCTTTGATTCGAAATCTTCGCTTCGAATTGAAATGTTGCTACTACCTTGTTTTTAGTTTCGAATCGATCAAATCACTCCCATCTCTGGGTTCCAGGTTTGATTGGAGTTAACAAAGGGGTTACACGAAAAAAAAACTTTGAAAATACTCTTTTCAACGCCATGAAGGGGGCCCTTTGATTCGAAATCTTCGCTTCGAATTGAAATGTTGCTACTACCTTGTTCTTAGTCTCGACTTTATCTGATCACTCCCCATCTCTGGGTTCCATGTTTGATTGGAGTTAACAAAGGGGTTACACGAAAAAAAACTCTTCGAAAATACACTTTTCGACGCCATGAGGGGGCCCTTTGATTCGAAATCTTCGCTTCGAATTGAATTATTGCTACTATCTTGTTTTTAGTTTCGAATCGGTCAAATCACTCCCATCTCTGGGTTCCAGGTTTGAGTGGAGTTAACAAAGGGGTTACACGAAAAAAAAATCTCTTCGAAAATACCCTTTTCGACGCCATGAGGGGGCCCTTTGATTCGAAATCTTCGCTTCGAATTGAAATGTTGCTACTACCTTATTTTTAGTTTCGAATCGGTCAAATCACTCCCATCTCTGGGTTCCAGGTTTGAGTGGAGTTAACAAAGGGGTTACACGAAAAAAGCTTTTCGAAAATACCGTTTTCGACGCCATGAGGGGGGCCCTTTGATTCGAAATCTTCGCTTCGAATTGAAATGTTGCTACTACCTTGTTTTTAGTTTCGACTTAATCTAATCACTTCCCATCTCTGGGTTCCAGGTTTAAATGGAGTTAACAAAGGGGTTACACGAAAAAAAACTTCGAAAATACTCTTTTCAACGCCATGAGGGGGCCCTTTGATTCGAAATCTTCGCTTCGAATTGAAATGTTGCTACTACCTTGTTTTTAGTTTCGAATCGATCAAATCACTCCCATCTCTGGGTTCCAGGTTTGATTGGAGTTAACAAAGGGGTTACACGAAAAAAAAAACTTCGAAAATACTCTTTTCAACGCCATGAAGGGGGCCCTTTGATTCGAAATCTTCGCTTCGAATTGAAATGTTGCTACTACCTTGTTCTTAGTCTCGACTTTATCTGATCACTCCCCATCTCTGGGTTCCAGGTTTGATTGTAGTTAACAAAGGGGTTACACGAAAAAAACTTCGAAAATACTCTTTTCAACGCCATGAGGGGGCCCTTTGATTCGAAATCTTCGCTTCGAGTTGAAATGTTGCTACTACCTTGTTTTTAGTTTCGAATCGATCAAATCACTCCCATCTCTGGGTTCCAGGTTTGATTGGAGTTAACAAAGGGGTTACACGAAAAAAGCTTTTCGAAAATACCGTTTTCGACGCCATGAGGGGGGCCCTTTGATTCGAAATCTTCGCTTCGAATTGAATTGTTGCTACTACCTTGTTTTTAGTTTTGAATTCATCAAATCACTCCCATCTCTGGGTTCCAGGTTTGAGTGGAGTTAACAGAGGGGTTACACGAAAAAAGCTTTTCGAAAATACACTTTTCGACGCCATGAGGGGGCCCTTTGATTCGAAATCTTCGCTTCGAATTGAATTGTTGCTACTACCTTGTTTTTAGTTTCGAATCGGTCAAATCACTCCCATCTCTGGGTTCCAGGTTTGAGTGGAGTTAACAAAGGGGTTACACGAAAAAAAACTCTTCGAAAATACACTTTTCGACGCCATGAGGGGGGCCCTTTGATTCGAAATCTTCGCTTTGAATTGAATTGTTGCTACTACCTTGTTTTTAGTTTTGAATTCATCAAATCACTCCCATCTCTGGGTTCCAGGTTTGAGTGGAGTTAACAAAGGGGTTACACGAAAAAAAAAACTTCGAAAATACTCTTTTCAACGCCATGAGGGGGCCCTTTGATTCGAAATCTTCGCTTCGAATTGAAATGTTGCTACTGACTTGTTTTTAGTTTCGAATCGATCAAATCACTCCCATCTCTGGGTTCCAGGTTTGATTGGAGTTAACAAAGGGGTTACACGAAAAAAAAAATCTCTTCGAAAATACCCTTTTCGACGCCATGAGGGGGCCCTTTGATTCGAAATCTTCGCTTCGAATTGAAATGTTGCTACTACCTTGTTTTTAGTTTCGAATCGATCAAATCACTCCCATCTCTGGGTTCCAGGTTTGATTGGAGTTAACAAAGGGGTTACACGAAAAAAAAAACTTCGAAAATACTCTTTTCAACGCCATGAAGGGGGCCCTTTGATTCGAAATCTTCGCTTCGAATTGAAATGTTGCTACTACCTTGTTTTTAGTTTCGAATCGATCAAATCACTCCCATCTCTGGGTTGCAGGTTTGATTGGAGTTAACAAAGGGGTTACACGAAAAAAAACTTCGAAAATACTCTTTTCAACGCCATGAGGGGGCCCTTTGATTCGAAATCTTCGCTTCGAATTGAAAAGTTGCTACTACCTTGTTTTTAGTTTCCAATTGATCAAATCACTCCCATCTCTGGGTTCCAGGTTTGATTGGAGTTAACAAAGGGGTTACACGAAAAAAAAAACTCCGAAAATACTTTTTTCAACGCCATGAGGGGGCCCTTTGATTCGAAATCTTCGCTTCGAATTGAAATGTTGCAAATAACTTGTTTTTAGTTTCCAATTGATCAAATCACTCCCATCTCTGGGTTCCAGGTTTGAGTGGAGTTAACAAAGGGGTTACACGAAAAAAATCTCTTCGAAAATACCCTTTTCGACGCCATGAGGGGCCCTTTGATTCGAAATCTTCGCTTCGAATTGAAATGTTGCTACTACCTTGTTTTTAGTTTCGACTTAATCTAATCACTTCCCATCTCTGGGTTCCAGGTTTAAATGGAGTTAACAAAGGGGTTACACGAAAAAAACTTCGAAAATACCCTTTTCGACGCCATGAGGGGCCCTTTGATTCGAAACCTTCGCTTCGAATTGAAATGTTGCAACTAACTAGTTTTTAGTTTCGAATTGATCCAATCACTCCCATCTCTGGGTTCCAGGTTTGATTGGAGTTAACAAAGGGGTTACACGAAAAAAAACTCTTCGAAAATACCCTTTTCAACGCCATGAGGGGGCCCTTTGATTCGAAATCTTCGCTTCGAATTGAAATGTTGCAACTAACTTGTTTTTAGTTTCGAATTGATCAAATCACTCCCATCTCTGGGTTCCAGGTTTGAGTGGAGTTAACAAAGGGGTTACACGAAAAAAAATCTCTTCGAAAATACCCTTTCAACGCCATGAGGGGGCCCTTTGATTCGAAATCTTCGCTTCGAGTTGAAATGTTGCTACTACCTTGTTTTTAGTTTCGAATCGATCGAATCACTCCCATCTCTGGGTTCCAGGTTTGATTGGAGTTAACAAAGGGGTTACACGAAAAAAAATCTCTTCGAAAATACCCTTTTCGACGCCATGAGGGGGCCCTTTGATTCGAAATCTTCGCTTCGAATTGAAATGTTGCTACTACCTTGTTTTTAGTCTCGAATTGGTCAAATCACTCCCATCTCTGGGTTCCAGGTTTGATTGGAGTTAACAAAGGGGTTACACGAAAAAAAAACTTCGAAAATACTCTTTTCAACGCCATGAGGGGGCCCTTTGATTCGAAATCTTCGCTTCGAATTGAAAAGTTGCTACTACCTTGTTTTTAGTTTCGAATCGATCAAATCACTCCCATCTCTGGGTTCCAGGTTTGATTGGAGTTAACAAAGGGGTTACACGAAAAAAAACTTCGAAAATACTCTTTTCAACGCCATGAGGGGGCCCTTTGATTCGAAATCTTCGCTTCGAGTTGAAATGTTGCTACTACCTTGTTTTTAGTTTCGAATCGATCAAATCACTCCCATCTCTGGGTTCCAGGTTTGATTGGAGTTAACAAAGGGGTTACACGAAAAAAAATCTCTTCGAAAATACCCTTTTCGACGCCATGAGGGGGCCCTTTGATTCGAAATCTTCGCTTCAAATTGAAATGTTGCAACTAACTTGTTTTTAGTTTCGAATTGGTCAAATCACTCCCATCTCTGGGTTCCAGGTTTGAGTGGAGTTAACAAAGGGGTTACACGAAAAAAAAAACTTCGAAAATACTCTTTTCAACGCCATGAAGGGGGCCCTTTGATTCGAAATCTTCGCTTCGAATTGAAATGTTGCAACTAACTTGTTTTTAGTTTCGAATTGATCAAATCACTCCCATCTCTGGGTTCCAGGTTTGAGTGGAGTTAACAAAGGGGTTACACGAAAAAAACTTCGAAAATACTCTTTTCAACGCCATGAGGGGGCCCTTTGATTCGAAATCTTCGCTTCGAATTGAAATGTTGCTACTGACTTGTTTTTAGTTTCGAATCGATCAAATCACTCCCATCTCTGGGTTCCAGGTTTGATTGGAGTTAACAAAGGGGTTACACAAAAAAAACTCTTCGAAAATACCCTTTCCTTGTTTCGAAATCTTCGCTTCGAATTGAAATGTTGCTACTACCTTGTTTTTAGTCTCGACTTGATCTGATCACTCCTCATCTCTGGGTTCCAGGTTTGATTGGAGTTAACAAAGGGGTTACACAAAAAAAATCTCTTCGAAAATACCCTTTTCGACGCCATGAGGGGGCCCTTTGACTCGAAATCTTCGCTTCGAATTGAAATGTTGCAACTAACTCGTTTTTAGTTTCGAATCGATCAAATCACTCCCATCTCTGGGTTCCAGGTTTGATTGGAGTTAACAAAGGGGTTACACGAAAAAAAAACTTCGAAAATACTCTTTTCAACGCCATGAAGGGGGCCCTTTGATTCGAAATCTTCGCTTCGAATTGAAATGTTGCTACTACCTTGTTTTTAGTCTCGACTTTATCTGATCACTCCCCATCTCTGGGTTCCAGGTTTGATTGTAGTTAACAAAGGGGTTACACGAAAAAAAAACTTCGAAAATACTCTTTTCAACGCCATGAGGGGGCCCTTTGATTCGAAATCTTCGCTTCGAATTGAAATGTTGCAACTAACTTGTTTTTAGTTTCGAGTTGATCAAATCACTCCCATCTCTGGGTTCCAGGTTTGAGTGGAGTTAACAAAGGGGTTACACGAAAAAAAATCTCTTCGAAAATACCCTTTTCGACGCCATGAGGGGCCCTTTGATTCGAAATCTTCGCTTCGAATTGAAATGTTGCAAATAACTTGTTTTTAGTTTCCAATTGATCAAATCACTCCCATCTCTGGGTTCCAGGTTTGATTGGAGTTAACAAAGGGGTTACACGAAAAAAAAATCTCTTCGAAAATACCCTTCTCTACGCCATGAGGGGGCCCTTTGATTCGAAATCTTCGCTTCGAATTGAAATGTTGCAAATAACTTGTTTTTAGTTTCCAATTGATCAAATCACTCCCATCTCTGGGTTCCAGGTTTGATTGGAGTTAACAAAGGGGTTACACGAAAAAAAAAACTTCGAAAATACTCTTTTCAACGCCATGAGGGGCCCTTTGATTCGAAATCTTCGCTTCGAATTGAAAAGTTGCTACTACCTTGTTTTTAGTTTCGAATCGATCAAATCACTCCCATCTCTGGGTTCCAGGTTTGATTGGAGTTAACAAAGGGGTTACACGAAAAAAAACTTCGAAAATACTCTTTTCAACGCCATGAAGGGGGCCCTTTGATTCGAAATCTTCGCTTCGAATTGAAATGTTGCTACTACCTTGTTTTTAGTTTCGAGTTGATCAAATCACTCCCATCTCTGGGTTCCAGGTTTGAGTGGAGTTAACAAAGGGGTTACACGAAAAAAAACTCTTCGAAAATACTCTTTTCAACGCCATGAGGGGGGCCCTTTGATTCGAAAGCTTCGCTTCGAATTGAAATGTTGCTACTGACTTGTTTTTAGTTTCGAATCGATCAAATCACTCCCATCTCTGGGTTCCAGGTTTGAGTGGAGTTAACAAAGGGGTTACACGAAAAAAAAACTTTTCGAAAATACCCTTTTCGACGCCATGAGGGGGGCCCTTTGATTCGAAATCTTCGCTTCGAATTGAAATGTTGCTACTGACTTGTTTTTAGTTTCGAATCGATCAAATCACTCCCATCTCTGGGTTCCAGGTTTGATTGGAGTTAACAAAGGGGTTACACGAAAAAAACTTCGAAAATACTCTTTTCAACGCCATGAGGGGGCCCTTTGATTCGAAATCTTCGCTTCGAATTGAAATGTTGCTACTACCTTGTTTTTAGTCTCGACTTGATCAAATCACTCCCATCTCTGGGTTCCAGGTTTGATTGGAGTTAACAAAGGGGTTACACGAAAAAAAACTTCGAAAATACTCTTTTCAACGCCATGAGGGGCCCTTTTGATTCGAAATCTTCGCTCCAAATTGAAATGTTGCAACTATCTTGTTTTTAGTTTCGAATTGGTCAAATCACTCCCGTCTCTGGGTTCCAGGTTTGATTGTAGTTAACAAAGGGGTTACACGAAAAAACTTCGAAAATACTCTTTTCAACGCCATGAGGGGGCCCTTTGATTCGAAATCTTCGCTTCAAATTGAAATGTTGCAACTAACTTGTTTTTAGTTTCGAATCGATCAAATCACTCCCATCTCTGGGTTCCAGGTTTGATTGGAGTTAACAAAGGGGTTACACGAAAAAAAAACTCCTCGAAAATACCCTTTTCATTGATTCGAAATCTTCGCTTCGAATTGAAATGTTGCTACTACCTTGTTTTTAGTTTCGAATCGATCAAATCACTCCCATCTCTGGGTTCCAGGTTTGATTGGAGTTAACAAAGGGGTTACACGAAAAAAAACTTCGAAAATACTCTTTTCAACGCCATGAGGGGGCCCTTTGATTCGAAATCTTCGCTTCGAATTGAAATGTTGCTACTGACTTGTTTTTAGTTTCGAATCGATCAAATCACTCCCATCTCTGGGTTCCAGGTTTGATTGGAGTTAACAAAGGGGTTACACGAAAAAAACTTCGAAAATACTCTTTTCAACGCCATGAAGGGGGCCCTTTGATTCGAAATCTTCGCTTCAAATTGAAATGTTGCAACTAACTTGTTTTTAGTTTCGAATCGATCAAATCACTCCCATCTCTGGGTTCCAGGTTTGATTGGAGTTAACAAAGGGGTTACACGAAAAAAAAAACTTCGAAAATACTCTTTTCAACGCCATGAAGGGGGCCCTTTGATTCGAAATCTTCGCTTCGAATTGAAATGTTGCAACTAACTTGTTTTTAGTTT
Organism: Aplectana chamaeleonis; assembly: GCA_029168955.1. Classification (NCBI taxonomy): domain Eukaryota; kingdom Metazoa; phylum Nematoda; class Chromadorea; order Rhabditida; family Cosmocercidae; genus Aplectana; species Aplectana chamaeleonis. The sequence goes on along the minus strand of JAPDOI010001027.1, from coordinate 226,806 downwards.
CGAATTGGTCAAATCACTCCCATCTCTGGGTTCCAGGTTTGAGTGGAGTTAACAAAGGGGTTACACGAAAAAAAATCTCTTCGAAAATACCCTTTTCGACGCCATGAGGGGCCCTTTGATTCGAAATCTTCGCTTCGAATTGAAATGTTGCTACTACCTTGTTTTTAGTTTCGAATCGATCAAATCACTCCCATCTCTGGGTTCCAGGTTTGATTGGAGTTAACAAAGGGGTTACACGAAAAAAACTTCGAAAATACTCTTTTCAACGCCATGAGGGGGCCCTTTGATTCGAAATCTTCGCTTCGAATTGAAATGTTGCAACTAACTTGTTTTTAGTCTCGAATTGGTCAAATCACTCCCATCTCTGGGTTCCAGGTTTGATTGGAGTTAACAAAGGGGTTACACGAAAAAAACTTCGAAAATACTCTTTTCGACGCCACGAGGGGGGCCCTTTGATTCGAAATCTTCGCTTCGAATTGAAATGTTGCTACTGCCTTGTTTTTAGTTTCGAATCGACCAAATCACTCCCGTCTCTGGGTTCCAGGTTTGATTGGAGTTAACAAAGGGGTTACACGAAAAAAACTTCGAAAATACTCTTTTCAACGCCATGAGGGGGCCCTTTGATTCGAAATCTTCGCTTCGAATTGAAATGTTGCTACTGACTTGTTTTTAGTTTCGAATCGATCAAATCACTCCCATCTCTGGGTTCCAGGTTTGATTGGAGTTAACAAAGGGGTTACACGAAAAAAACTTCGAAAATACTCTTTTCAACGCCATGAGGGGGCCCTTTGATTCGAAATCTTCGCTTCGAGTTGAAATGTTGCTACTACCTTGTTTTTAGTTTCGAATCGATCAAATCACTCCCATCTCTGGGTTCCAGGTTTGATTGGAGTTAACAAAGGGGTTACACGAAAAAAAAAACTTCGAAAATACTCTTTTCAACGCCATGAGGGGGGCCCTTTGATTCGAAATCTTCGCTTCGAATTGAAATGTTGCTACTGACTTGTTTTTAGTTTCGAATTGGTCAAATCACTCCCATCTCTGGGTTCCAGGTTTGAGTGAAGTTAACAAAGGGGTTACACGAAAAAAAAACTTCGAAAATACTCTTTTCAACGCCATGAGGGGGCCCTTTGATTCGAAATCTTCGCTTCGAGTTGAAATGTTGCTACTACCTTGTTTTTAGTTTCGAATCGATCAAATCACTCCCATCTCTGGGTTCCAGGTTTGATTGGAGTTAACAAAGGGGTTACACGAAAAAAAAAACTTCTAAAATACTCTTTTCAACGCCATGAGGGGGCCCTTTGATTCGAAATCTTCGCTTCGAATTGAAATGTTGCTACTGACTTGTTTTTAGTTTCGAATCGATCAAATCACTCCCATCTCTGGGTTCCAGGTTTGATTGGAGTTAACAAAGGGGTTACACGAAAAAAAATCTCTTCGAAAATACCCTTTTCGACGCCATGAGGGGGCCCTTTGATTCGAAATCTTCGCTTCGAATTGAAAAGTTGCTACTACCTTGTTTTTAGTTTCGAATCGATCAAATCACTCCCATCTCTGGGTTCCAGGTTTGATTGGAGTTAACAAAGGGGTTACACGAAAAAAACTTCGAAAATACTCTTTTCAACGCCATGAGGGGGCCCTTTGATTCGAAATCTTCGCTTCGAATTGAAATGTTGCTACTACCTTGTTTTTAGTTTCGAATCGATCAAATCACTCCCATCTCTGGGTTCCAGGTTTGATTGGAGTTAACAAAGGGGTTACACGAAAAAAAACTTCGAAAATACTCTTTTCAACGCCATGAGGGGGCCCTTTGATTCGAAATCTTCGCTTCGAATTGAAATGTTGCTACTACCTTGTTTTTAGTTTCCAATTGATCAAATCACTCCCATCTCTGGGTTCCAGGTTTGATTGGAGTTAACAAAGGGGTTACACGAAAAAAAAACTCCGAAAATACTCTTTTCAACGCCATGAAGGGGGCCCTTTGATTCGAAATCTTCGCTTCGAATTGAAATGTTGCAACTAACTTGTTTTTAGTTTCGAATTGATCAAATCACTCCCATCTCTGGGTTTCAGGTTTGATTGGAGTTAACAAAGGGGTTACACGAAAAAAAAACTCCGAAAATACTCTTTTCAACGCCATGAAGGGGCCCTTTGATTCGAAATCTTCGCTTCGAATTGAAATGTTGCTACTACCTTGTTTTTAGTTTCGAATTGATCAAATCACTCCCATCTCTGGGTTCCAGGTTTGATTGGAGTTAACAAAGGGGTTACACGAAAAAAAACTTCGAAAATACTCTTTTCAACGCCATGAGGGGGCCCTTTGATTCGAAATCTTCGCTTCGAATTGAAATGTTGCTACTACCTTGTTTTTAGTTTCGAATCGATCAAATCACTCCCATCTCTGGGTTCCAGGTTTGATTGGAGTTAACAAAGGGGTTACACGAAAAAAAAACTTCGAAAATACTCTTTTCAACGCCATGAGGGGGCCCTTTGATTCGAAATCTTCGCTTCGAATTGAAATGTTGCTACTACCTTGTTTTTAGTTTCGAATCGATCAAATCACTCCCATCTCTGGGTTCCAGGTTTGATTGGAGTTAACAAAGGGGTTACACGAAAAAAAAACTTCGAAAATACTCTTTTCAACGCCATGAGGGGGCCCTTTGATTCGAAATCTTCGCTTCGAATTGAAATGTTGCTACTACCTTGTTTTTAGTCTCGACTTGATCTGATCACTCCTCATCTCTGGGTTCCAGGTTTGATTGGAGTTAACAAAGGGGTTACACGAAAAAAAATCTCTTCGAAAATACCCTTTTCGACGCCATGAGGGGGCCCTTTGATTCGAAATCTTCGCTTCGAATTGAAAAGTTGCTACTACCTTGTTTTTAGTTTCGAATCGATCAAATCACTCCCATCTCTGGGTTCCAGGTTTGATTGGAGTTAACAAAGGGGTTACACGAAAAAAAAACTTCGAAAATACTCTTTTCAACGCCATGAAGGGGGCCCTTTGATTCGAAATCTTCGCTTCAAATTGAAATGTTGCAACTAACTTGTTTTTAGTTTCGAATTGGTCAAATCACTCCCATCTCTGGGTTCCAGGTTTGAGTGGAGTTAACAAAGGGGTTACACGAAAAAAAACTTTTCGAAAATACTCTTTTCAACGCCATGAGGGGGCCCTTTGATTCGAAATCTTCGCTTCGAATTGAAATGTTGCTACTGACTTGTTTTTAGTTTCGAATCGATCAAATCACTCCCATCTCTGGGTTCCAGGTTTGATTGGAGTTAACAAAGGGGTTACACGAGAAAAAAACCCTTCGAAAATACCCTTTTCATTGATTCGAAATCTTCGCTTCGAATTGAAATGTTGCAAATAACTTGTTTTTAGTTTCCAATTGATCAAATCACTCCCATCTCTGGGTTCCAGGTTTGATTGGAGTTAACAAAGGGGTTACACGAAAAAAAAACTCCGAAAATACTTTTTTCAACGCCATGAGGGGGCCCTTTGATTCGAAATCTTCGCTTCGAATTGAAATGTTGCAACTAACTTGTTTTTAGTTTCCAATTGATCAAATCACTCCCATCTCTGGGTTCCAGGTTTGATTGGAGTTAACAAAGGGGTTACACGAAAAAAACTTCGAAAATACTCTTTTCAACGCCATGAAGGGGGCCCTTTGATTCGAAATCTTCGCTTCGAATTGAAATGTTGCTACTACCTTGTTTTTAGTCTCGACTTTATCTGATCACTCCCATCTCTGGGTTCCAGGTTTGATTGGAGTTAACAAAGGGGTTACACGAAAAAAAACTTCGAAAATACTCTTTTCAACGCCATGAAGGGGGCCCTTTGATTCGAAATCTTCGCTTCAAATTGAAATGTTGCAACTAACTTGTTTTTAGTTTCGAATTGGTCAAATCACTCCCATCTCTGGGTTCCAGGTTTGAGTGGAGTTAACAAAGGGGTTACACGAAAAAAAAAACTTTTCGAAAATACCCTTTTCGACGCCATGAGGGGGGCCCTTTGATTCGAAATCTTCGCTTCGAATTGAAATGTTGCTACTGACTTGTTTTTAGTTTCGAATCGATCAAATCACTCCCATCTCTGGGTTCCAGGTTTGATTGGAGTTAACAAAGGGGTTACACGAAAAAAAACTTCGAAAATACTCTTTTCAACGCCATGAAGGGGGCCCTTTGATTCGAAATCTTCGCTTCAAATTGAAATGTTGCTACTACCTTGTTTTTAGTTTCGAATCGATCAAATCACTCCCATCTCTGGGTTCCAGGTTTGATTGGAGTTAACAAAGGGGTTACACGAAAAAAAAATCTCTTCGAAAATACCCTTTTCGACGCCATGAGGGGGCCCTTTGATTCGAAATCTTCGCTTCGAATTGAAATGTTGCAAATAACTTGTTTTTAGTTTCCAATTGATCAAATCACTCCCATCTCTGGGTTCCAGGTTTGATTGGAGTTAACAAAGGGGTTACACGAAAAAAAAACTTCTAAAATACTCTTTTCAACGCCATGAGGGGGCCCTTTGATTCGAAATCTTCGCTTCGAATTGAAATGTTGCTACTGACTTGTTTTTAGTTTCGAATCGATCAAATCACTCCCATCTCTGGGTTCCAGGTTTGATTGGAGTTAACAAAGGGGTTACACGAAAAAAAATCTCTTCGAAAATACCCTTTTCGACGCCATGAGGGGGCCCTTTGATTCGAAATCTTCGCTTCGAATTGAAATGTTGCTACTGACTTGTTTTTAGTTTCGAATCGATCAAATCACTCCCATCTCTGGGTTCCAGGTTTGATTGGAGTTAACAAAGGGGTTACACGAAAAAAAACTTCGAAAATACTCTTTTCAACGCCATGAGGGGGCCCTTTGATTCGAAATCTTCGCTTCGAATTGAAATGTTGCTACTGACTTGTTTTTAGTTTCGAATCGATCAAATCACTCCCATCTCTGGGTTCCAGGTTTGATTGGAGTTAACAAAGGGGTTACACGAAAAAAAATCTCTTCGAAAATACCCTTTTCGACGCCATGAGGGGGCCCTTTGATTCGAAATCTTCGCTTCGAATTGAAATGTTGCAACTAACTTGTTTTTAGTTTCGAATTGGTCAAATCACTCCCATCTCTGGGTTCCAGGTTTGAGTGGAGTTAACAAAGGGGTTACACGAAAAAAAAACTTTTCGAAAATACCCTTTTCGACGCCATGAGGGGGGCCCTTTGATTCGAAATCTTCGCTTCGAATTGAAATGTTGCAACTAACTTGTTTTTAGTTTCGAATTGGTCAAATCACTCCCATCTCTGGGTTCCAGGTTTGATTGGAGTTAACAAAGGGGTTACACGAAAAAAAAACTCTTCGAAAATACCCTTTTCATTGATTCGAAATCTTCGCTTCGAATTGAAATGTTGCTACTACCTTGTTTTTAGTCTCGACTTGATCTGATCACTCCTCATCTCTGGGTTCCAGGTTTGATTGGAGTTAACAAAGGGGTTACACAAAAAAAATCTCTTCGAAAATACCCTTTTCGACGCCATGAGGGGGCCCTTTGATTCGAAATCTTCGCTTCGAATTGAAATGTTGCTACTAACTCGTTTTTAGTTTCGAATCGATCAAATCACTCCCATCTCTGGGTTCCAGGTTTGATTGGAGTTAACAAAGGGGTTACACGAAAAAAAATCTCTTCGAAAATACCCTTTTCGACGCCATGAGGGGGCCCTTTGATTCGAAATCTTCGCTTCGAATTGAAAAGTTGCTACTACCTTGTTTTTAGTTTCGAATCGATCAAATCACTCCCATCTCTGGGTTCCAGGTTTGATTGGAGTTAACAAAGGGGTTACACGAAAAAAACTTCGAAAATACTCTTTTCAACGCCATGAGGGGGCCCTTTGATTCGAAATCTTCGCTTCGAATTGAAATGTTGCAACTAACTTGTTTTTAGTTTCGAGTTGATCAAATCACTCCCATCTCTGGGTTCCAGGTTTGATTGGAGTTAACAAAGGGGTTACACGAAAAAAAACTTCGAAAATACTCTTTTCAACGCCATGAAGGGGCCCTTTGATTCGAAATCTTCGCTTCGAATTGAAATGTTGCTACTACCTTGTTTTTAGTTTCGACTTAATCTAATCACTTCCCATCTCTGGGTTCCAGGTTTAAATGGAGTTAACAAAGGGGTTACACGAAAAAAACTTCGAAAATACTCTTTTCAACGCCATGAAGGGGGCCCTTTGATTCGAAATCTTCGCTTCGAATTGAAATGTTGCAAATAACTTGTTTTTAGTTTCCAATTGATCAAATCACTCCCATCTCTGGGTTCCAGGTTTGATTGGAGTTAACAAAGGGGTTACACGAAAAAAAAACTCCGAAAATACTCTTTTCAACGCCATGAAGGGGGCCCTTTGATTCGAAATCTTCGCTTCGAATTGAAATGTTGCAAATAACTTGTTTTTAGTTTCCAATTGATCAAATCACTCCCATCTCTGGGTTCCAGGTTTGATTGGAGTTAACAAAGGGGTTACACGAAAAAAAAACTCCGAAAATACTTTTTTCAACGCCATGAGGGGGCCCTTTGATTCGAAATCTTCGCTTCGAATTGAAATGTTGCAACTAACTTGTTTTTAGTTTCCAATTGATCAAATCACTCCCATCTCTGGGTTTCAGGTTTGATTGGAGTTAACAAAGGGGTTACACGAAAAAAAACTTCGAAAATACTCTTTTCAACGCCATGAAGGGGCCCTTTGATTCGAAATCTTCGCTTCGAATTGAAATGTTGCTACTGACTTGTTTTTAGTTTCGAATCGATCAAATCACTCCCATCTCTGGGTTCCAGGTTTGATTGGAGTTAACAAAGGGGTTACACGAAAAAAAAACTTCGAAAATACTCTTTTCAACGCCATGAGGGGGCCCTTTGATTCGAAATCTTCGCTTCGAATTGAAATGTTGCTACTGACTTGTTTTTAGTTTCGAATCGATCAAATCACTCCCATCTCTGGGTTCCAGGTTTGATTGGAGTTAACAAAGGGGTTACACGAGAAAAAAACCCTTCGAAAATACCCTTTTCAACGCCATGAGGGGCCCTTTGATTCGAAATCTTCGCTTCGAATTGAAATGTTGCAACTAACTTGTTTTTAGTTTCGAGTTGATCAAATCACTCCCATCTCTGGGTTCCAGGTTTGATTGGAGTTAACAAAGGGGTTACACGAAAAAAAATCTCTTCGAAAATACCCTTTTCGACGCCATGAGGGGCCCTTTGATTCGAAATCTTCGCTTCGAATTGAAATGTTGCTACTACCTTGTTTTTAGTTTCGAGTTGATCAAATCACTCCCATCTCTGGGTTCCAGGTTTGAGTGGAGTTAACAAAGGGGTTACACGAAAAAAAACTCTTCGAAAATACTCTTTTCAACGCCATGAAGGGGGCCCTTTGATTCGAAATCTTCGCTTCGAATTGAAATGTTGCAAATAACTTGTTTTTAGTTTCCAATTGATCAAATCACTCCCATCTCTGGGTTCCAGGTTTGATTGGAGTTAACAAAGGGGTTACACGAAAAAAAAAACTTCGAAAATACTCTTTTCAACGCCATGAGGGGGCCCTTTGATTCGAAATCTTCGCTTCGAATTGAAATGTTGCAAATAACTTGTTTTTAGTTTCCAATTGATCAAATCACTCCCATCTCTGGGTTCCAGGTTTGATTGGAGTTAACAAAGGGGTTACACGAAAAAAAAACTTCGAAAATACTCTTTTCAACGCCATGAAGGGGGCCCTTTGATTCGAAATCTTCGCTTCGAATTGAAATGTTGCTACTACCTTGTTTTTAGTTTCGAATTGGTCAAATCACTCCCATCTCTGGGTTCCAGGTTTGATTGGAGTTAACAAAGGGGTTACACGAAAAAAAATCTCTTCGAAAATACCCTTTTCGACGCCATGAGGGGCCCTTTGATTCGAAATCTTCGCTTCGAATTGAAATGTTGCAACTAACTTGTTTTTAGTTTCGAATTGATCAAATCACTCCCATCTCTGGGTTTCAGGTTTGATTGGAGTTAACAAAGGGGTTACACGAAAAAAACTTCGAAAATACTCTTTTCAACGCCATGAGGGGGCCCTTTGATTCGAAATCTTCGCTTCGAATTGAAATGTTGCAACTAACTTGTTTTTAGTTTCGAATTGATCAAATCACTCCCATCTCTGGGTTCCAGGTTTGAGTGGAGTTAACAAAGGGGTTACACGAAAAAAAATCTCTTCGAAAATACCCTTTTCGACGCCATGAGGGGCCCTTTGATTCGAAATCTTCGCTTCGAATTGAAATGTTGCTACTACCTTGTTTTTAGTTTCGACTTAATCTAATCACTTCCCATCTCTGGGTTCCAGGTTTAAATGGAGTTAACAAAGGGGTTACACGAAAAAAACTTCGAAAATACTCTTTTCAACGCCATGAGGGGGCCCTTTGATTCGAAATCTTCGCTTCGAATTGAAATGTTGCAACTAACTTGTTTTTAGTTTCGAATTGATCAAATCACTCCCATCTCTGGGTTTCAGGTTTGATTGGAGTTAACAAAGGGGTTACACGAAAAAAACTTCGAAAATACTCTTTTCAACGCCATGAGGGGGCCCTTTGATTCGAAATCTTCGCTTCGAATTGAAATGTTGCTACTACCTTGTTTTTAGTTTCGAATCGATCAAATCACTCCCATCTCTGGGTTCCAGGTTTGATTGGAGTTAACAAAGGGGTTACACGAAAAAAAAAACTCCGAAAATACTTTTTTCAACGCCATGAGGGGGCCCTTTGATTCGAAATCTTCGCTTCGAATTGAAATGTTGCTACTACCTTGTTTTTAGTCTCGAATTGGTCAAATCACTCCCATCTCTGGGTTCCAGGTTTGATTGGAGTTAACAAAGGGGTTACACGAAAAAAAAACTTCGAAAATACTCTTTTCAACGCCATGAGGGGGCCCTTTGATTCGAAATCTTCGCTTCGAGTTGAAATGTTGCTACTACCTTGTTTTTAGTTTCGAATCGATCAAATCACTCCCATCTCTGGGTTCCAGGTTTGATTGGAGTTAACAAAGGGGTTACACGAAAAAAAACTTCGAAAATACTCTTTTCAACGCCATGAGGGGGCCCTTTGATTCGAAATCTTCGCTTCGAATTGAAATGTTGCAACTAACTTGTTTTTAGTTTCCAATTGATCAAATCACTCCCATCTCTGGGTTCCAGGTTTGATTGGAGTTAACAAAGGGGTTACACGAAAAAAAAAACTTCGAAAATACTCTTTTCAACGCCATGAAGGGGGCCCTTTGATTCGAAATCTTCGCTTCGAATTGAAATGTTGCAAATAACTTGTTTTTAGTTTCCAATTGATCAAATCACTCCCATCTCTGGGTTCCAGGTTTGATTGGAGTTAACAAAGGGGTTACACGAAAAAAAACTCTTCGAAAATACCCTTTTCATTGATTCGAAATCTTCGCTTCGAATTGAAATGTTGCTACTACCTTGTTTTTAGTCTCGACTTTATCTGATCACTCCCCATCTCTGGGTTCCAGGTTTGATTGTAGTTAACAAAGGGGTTACACGAAAAAAAACTTCGAAAATACTCTTTTCAACGCCATGAAGGGTGCCCTTTGATTCGAAATCTTCGCTTCGAATTGAAATGTTGCAACTAACTTGTTTTTAGTTTCGAATTGGTCAAATCACTCCCATCTCTGGGTTCCAGGTTTGATTGGAGTTAACAAAGGGGTTAGACGAAAAAAAACTTCGAAAATACTCTTTTCAACGCCATGAGGGGGCCCTTTGATTCGAAATCTTCTCTTCGAGTTGAAATGTTGCTACTACCTTGTTTTTAGTTTCGAATCGATCAAATCACTCCCATCTCTGGGTTGCAGGTTTGATTGGAGTTAACAAAGGGGTTACACGAAAAAAAACTTCGAAAATACTCTTTTCAACGCCATGAGGGGGCCCTTTGATTCGAAATCTTCGCTTCGAATTGAAATGTTGCTACTGACTTGTTTTTAGTTTCGAATCGATCAAATCACTCCCATCTCTGGGTTCCAGGTTTGATTGGAGTTAACAAAGGGGTTACACGAAAAAAAAACTCCTCGAAAATACTCTTTTCAACGCCATGAAGGGGGCCCTTTGATTCGAAATCTTCGCTTCGAATTGAAATGTTGCAACTAACTTGTTTTTAGTTTCGAATCGATCAAATCACTCCCATCTCTGGGTTCCAGGTTTGATTGGAGTTAACAAAGGGGTTACACGAAAAAAAACTTCGAAAATACTCTTTTCAACGCCATGAAGGGGGCCCTTTGATTCGAAATCTTCGCTTCAAATTGAAATGTTGCAACTAACTTGTTTTTAGTTTCGAATCGATCAAATCACTCCCATCTCTGGGTTCTAGGTTTGATTGGAGTTAACAAAGGGATTACACGAAAAAAAAAACTTCGAAAATACTCTTTTCAACGCCATGAAGGGGGCCCTTTGATTCGAAATCTTCGCTTCGAATTGAAGTAATGCAACTAACTCGTTTTTAGTCTCGACTTAATCTAATCACTCCCCATCTCTGGGTTCCAGGTTTAAGTGGAGTTAACAAAGGGGTTACACGAAAAAAAAACTTCGAAAATACTCTTTTCAACGCCATGAAGGGGGCCCTTTGATTCGAAATCTTCGCTTCAAATTGAAATGTTGCAACTAACTTGTTTTTAGTTTCGAATCGATCAAATCACTCCCATCTCTGGGTTCCAGGTTTAAGTGGAGTTAACAAAGGGGTTACACGAAAAAAACTTCGAAAATACTCTTTTCAACGCCATGAGGGGGCCCTTTGATTCGAAATCTTCGCTTCGAATTGAAATGTTGCAACTAACTTGTTTTTAGTTTCGAATTGATCAAATCACTCCCATCTCTGGGTTCCAGGTTTGAGTGGAGTTAACAAAGGGGTTACACGAAAAAAAATCTCTTCGAAAATACCCTTTTCGACGCCATGAGGGGCCCTTTGATTCGAAATCTTCGCTTCGAATTGAAATGTTGCTACTACCTTGTTTTTAGTTTCGACTTAATCTAATCACTTCCCATCTCTGGGTTCCAGGTTTAAATGGAGTTAACAAAGGGGTTACACGAAAAAAACTTCGAAAATACTCTTTTCAACGCCATGAGGGGGCCCTTTGATTCGAAATCTTCGCTTCGAATTGAAATGTTGCAACTAACTTGTTTTTAGTCTCGAATTGGTCAAATCACTCCCATCTCTGGGTTCCAGGTTTGATTGGAGTTAACAAAGGGGTTACACGAAAAAAAAAACTTCGAAAATACTCTTTTCAACGCCATGAAGGGGGCCCTTTGATTCGAAATCTTCGCTTCGAATTGAAATGTTGCAAATAACTTGTTTTTAGTTTCCAATTGATCAAATCACTCCCATCTCTGGGTTCCAGGTTTGATTGGAGTTAACAAAGGGGTTACACGAAAAAAAAAACTCCGAAAATACTCTTTTCAACGCCATGAAGGGGCCCTTTGATTCGAAATCTTCGCTTCGAATTGAAATGTTGCTACTACCTTGTTTTTAGTTTCGACTTAATCTAATCACTTCCCATCTCTGGGTTCCAGGTTTAAATGGAGTTAACAAAGGGGTTACACGAAAAAAACTTCGAAAATACTCTTTTCAACGCCATGAGGGGGCCCTTTGATTCGAAATCTTCGCTTCGAATTGAAATGTTGCAACTAACTTGTTTTTAGTCTCGAATTGGTCAAATCACTCCCATCTCTGGGTTCCAGGTTTGATTGGAGTTAACAAAGGGGTTACACGAAAAAAAAACTTCGAAAATACTCTTTTCAACGCCATGAAGGGGCCCTTTGATTCGAAATCTTCGCTTCGAATTGAAATGTTGCTACTGACTTGTTTTTAGTTTCGAATCGATCAAATCACTCCCATCTCTGGGTTCCAGGTTTTATTGGAGTTAACAAAGGGGTTACACGAAAAAAAATCTCTTCGAAAATACCCTTTTCGACGCCATGAGGGGGCCCTTTGATTCGAAATCTTCGCTTCGAATTGAAAAGTTGCTACTACCTTGTTTTTAGTTTCGAATCGATCAAATCACTCCCATCTCTGGGTTCCAGGTTTGATTGGAGTTAACAAAGGGGTTACACGAAAAAAAACTTCGAAAATACTCTTTTCAACGCCATGAAGGGGGCCCTTTGATTCGAAATCTTCGCTTCAAATTGAAATGTTGCAACTAACTTGTTTTTAGTTTCGAATCGATCAAATCACTCCCATCTCTGGGTTCCAGGTTTGATTGGAGTTAACAAAGGGGTTACACGAAAAAAAAAACTTCGAAAATACTCTTTTCAACGCCATGAGGGGGCCCTTTGATTCGAAATCTTCGCTTCGAATTGAAATGTTGCTACTACCTTGTTTTTAGTTTCGAATTTATCTGATCACTCCCCATCTCTGGGTTCCAGGTTTGATTGGAGTTAGCAAAGGGGTTACACGAAAAAAAAACTCTTCGAAAATACTCTTTTCAACGCCATGAAGGGGCCCTTTGATTCGAAATCTTCGCTTCGAATTGAAATGTTGCTACTACCTTGTTTTTAGTTTCGAATCGATCAAATCACTCCCATCTCTGGGTTCCAGGTTTGATTGGAGTTAACAAAGGGGTTACACGAAAAAAAAACTCCGAAAATACTTTTTTCAACGCCATGAGGGGCCCTTTGATTCGAAATCTTCGCTTCGAATTGAAATGTTGCAACTAACTTGTTTTTAGTTTCGAGTTGATCAAATCACTCCCATCTCTGGGTTCCAGGTTTGAGTGGAGTTAGCAAAGGGGTTACACGAAAAAAAAACTCTTCGAAAATACTCTTTTCAACGCCATGAAGGGGCCCTTTGATTCGAAATCTTCGCTTCGAATTGAAATGTTGCTACTACCTTGTTTTTAGTTTCGACTTAATCTAATCACTTCCCATCTCTGGGTTCCAGGTTTGAGTGGAGTTAACAAAGGGGTTACACGAAAAAAAATCTCTTCGAAAATACCCTCTTCGACGCCCTGAGGGGCCCTTTGATTCGAAATCTTCGCTTCGAATTGAATTGTTGCTACTACCTTGTTTTTAGTTTTGAATTCATCAAATCACTCCCATCTCTGGGTTCCAGGTTTGAGTGGAGTTAACAAAGGGGTTACACGAAAAAAGCTTTTCGAAAATACTCTTTTCAACGCCATGAAGGGGCCCTTTGATTCGAAATCTTCGCTTCGAATTGAAATGTTGCTACTACCTTGTTTTTAGTTTCGAATCGATCAAATCACTCCCATCTCTGGGTTCCAGGTTTGATTGGAGTTAACAAAGGGGTTACACGAAAAAAAAACTCCGAAAATACTCTTTTCAACGCCATGAGGGGGCCCTTTGATTCGAAATCTTCGCTTCGAATTAAAATGTTGCAAATAACTTGTTTTTAGTTTCCAATTGATCATATCACTCCCATCTCTGGGTTCCAGGTTTGATTGGAGTTAACAAAGGGGTTACACGAAAAAAACTTCGAAAATACTCTTTTCAACGCCATGAGGGGGCCCTTTGATTCGAAATCTTCGCTTCGAATTGAAATGTTGCAACTAACTTGTTTTTAGTTTCGAATCGATCAAATCACTCCCATCTCTGGGTTCCAGGTTTGATTGGAGTTAACAAAGGGGTTACACGAAAAAAAACTTCGAAAATACTCTTTTCAACGCCATGAGGGGGCCCTTTGATTCGAAATCTTCGCTTCGAGTTGAAATGTTGCTACTACCTTGTTTTCAGTTTCGAATTGGTCAAATCACTCCCATCTCTGGGTTCCAGGTTTGAGTGGAGTTAACAAAGGGGTTACACGAAAAAAAAAATCTCTTCGAAAATACCCTTTTCGACGCCATGAGGGGGCTCTTTGACTCGAAATCTTCGCTTCGAATTGAAATGTTGCAACTAACTCGTTTTTAGTTTCGAATCAATCAAATCACTCCCATCTCTGGGTTCCAGGTTTGATTGGAGTTAACAAAGGGGTTACACGAAAAAAACTTCGAAAATACTCTTTTCAACGCCATGAGGGGGCCCTTTGATTCGAAATCTTCGCTTCGAGTTGAAATGTTGCTACTACCTTGTTTTTAGTTTCGAATCGATCAAATCACTCCCATCTCTGGGTTCCAGGTTTGATTGGAGTTAACAAAGGGGTTACACGAAAAAAACTTCGAAAATACTCTTTTCAACGCCATGAGGGGGCCCTTTGATTCGAAATCTTCGCTTCGAATTGAAATGTTGCTACTACCTTGTTTTTAGTTTCGAATCGATCAAATCACTCCCATCTCTGGGTTCCAGGTTTGATTGGAGTTAACAAAGGGGTTACACGAAAAAAAATCTCTTCGAAAATACCCTTTTCGACGCCATGAGGGGGCCCTTTGATTCGAAATCTTCGCTTCGAATTGAAAAGTTGCTACTACCTTGTTTTTAGTTTCGAATCGATCAAATCACTCCCATCTCTGGGTTCCAGGTTTGATTGGAGTTAACAAAGGGGTTACACGAAAAAAAAACTCTTCGAAAATACCCTTTTCATTGATTCGAAATCTTCGCTTCGAATTGAAATGTTGCTACTACCTTGTTTTTAGTCTCGACTTGATCTGATCACTCCTCATCTCTGGGTTCCAGGTTTGATTGGAGTTAACAAAGGGGTTACACGAAAAAAAACTTCGAAAATACTCTTTTCTACGCCATGAAGGGGGCCCTTTGATTCGAAATCTTCGCTTCAAATTGAAATGTTGCAACTAACTTGTTTTTAGTTTCGACTTAATCTAATCACTCCCATCTCTGGGTTCCAGGTTTGAGTGGAGTTAACAAAGGGGTTACACGAAAAAAACTTCGAAAATACTCTTTTCAACGCCATGAGGGGGCCCTTTGATTCGAAATCTTCGCTTCGAATTGAAATGTTGCAACTAACTTGTTTTTAGTTTCGAATTGATCAAATCACTCCCATCTCTGGGTTTCAGGTTTGATTGGAGTTAACAAAGGGGTTAAACGAAAAAACTCTTCGAAAATACCCTTTTCGACGCCATGAGGGGGTCCTTTGATTCGAAATCTTCGCTTCGAATTGAATTGTTGCTACTACCTTGTTTTTAGTTTTGAATTGATCAAATCACTCCCATCTCTGGGTTCCAGGTTTGAGTGGAGTTAACAAAGGGGTTACACACAAAAAAACTCTCCGAAAATACCCTTTTCGACGCCATGAGGGGCCCTTTGATTCGAAATCTTCGCTTCGAATTGAAATGTTGCTACTACCTTGTTTTTAGTTTCGACTTAATCTAATCACTTCCCATCTCTGGGTTCCAGGTTTAAATGGAGTTAACAAAGGGGTTACACGAAAAAAACTTCGAAAATACTCTTTTCAACGCCATGAGGGGGCCCTTTGATTCGAAATCTTCGCTTCGAATTGAAATGTTGCAACTAACTTGTTTTTAGTTTCGAATTGATCAAATCACTCCCATCTCTGGGTTCCAGGTTTGATTGGAGTTAACAAAGGGGTTACACGAAAAAAAAACTCCGAAAATACTTTTTTCAACGCCATGAGGGGGCCCTTTGATTCGAAATCTTCGCTTCGAATTGAAATGTTGCTCCTACCTTGTTTTTAGTTTCGACTTAATCTAATCACTCCCATCTCTGGGTTCCAGGTTTGAGTGGAGTTAACAAAGGGGTTACACGAAAAAAAATCTCTTCGAAAATACCCTTTTCGACGCCATGAGGGGCCCTTTGATTCGAAATCTTCGCTTCGAATTGAAATGTTGCTACTACCTTGTTTTTAGTTTCGACTTAATCTAATCACTTCCCATCTCTGGGTTCCAGGTTTGAGTGGAGTTAACAAAGGGGTTACACGAAAAAAAATCTCTTCGAAAATACCCTTTTCGACGCCATGAGGGGCCCTTTGATTCGAAATCTTCGCTTCGAATTGAAATGTTGCTACTACCTTGTTTTTAGTTTCGACTTAATCTAATCACTTCCCATCTCTGGGTTCCAGGTTTAAGTGGAGTTAACAAAGGGGTTACACGAAAAAAACTTCGAAAATACTCTTTTCAACGCCATGAGGGGGCCCTTTGATTCGAAATCTTCGCTTCGAATTGAAATGTTGCTACTACCTTGTTTTTAGTTTTGAATTCATCAAATCACTCCCATCTCTGGGTTCCAGGTTTGAGTGGAGTTAGCAAAGGGGTTACACGAAAAAAGCTTTTCGAAAATACCGTTTTCAACGCCATGAGGGGGCCCTTTGATTCGAAATCTTCGCTTCGAGTTGAAGTGTTGCTACTACCTTGTTTTTAGTTTCGAATCGATCAAATCACTCCCATCTCTGGGTTCCAGGTTTGAGTGGAGTCAACAAAGGGGTTCCACGAAAAAAAAACTCCGAAAATACTCTTTTCAACGCCATGAGGGGCCCTTTGATTCGAAATCTTCGCTTCGAATTGAAATGTTGCAACTAACTTGTTTTTAGTCTCGAATTGGTCAAATCACTCCCATCTCTGGGTTCCAGGTTTGATTGGAGTTAACAAAGGGGTTACACGAAAAAAAAACTCCGAAAATACTTTTTTCAACGCCATGAGGGGGCCCTTTGATTCGAAATCTTCGCTTCGAATTGAAATGTTGCAAATAACTTGTTTTTAGTTTCCAATTGATCAAATCACTCCCATCTCTGGGTTCCAGGTTTGAGTGGAGTTAACAAAGGGGTTACACGAAAAAAAATCTCTTCGAAAATACCCTTTTCGACGCCATGAGGGGCCCTTTGATTCGAAATCTTCGCTTCGAATTGAAATGTTGCTACTACCTTGTTTTTAGTTTCGAATCGGTCAAATCACTCCCATCTCTGGGTTCCAGGTTTGAGTGGAGTTAACAAAGGGGTTACACGAAAAAAGCTTTTCGAAAATACCGTTTTCGACGCCATGAGTGGGGCCCTTTGATTCGAAATCTTCGCTTCGAATTGAAATGTTGCTACTACCTTGTTTTTAGTTTCGACTTAATCTAATCACTCCCATCTCTGGGTTCCAGGTTTGAGTGGAGTTAACAAAGGGGTTACACGAAAAAAGCTTTTCGAAAATACCGTTTTCGACGCCATGAGGGGGGCCCTTTGATTCGAAATCTTCGCTTCGAATTGAATTGTTGCTACTACCTTGTTTTTAGTTTCGAATCGGTCAAATCACTCCCATCTCTGGGTTCCAGGTTTGAGTGGAGTTAACAAAGGGGTTACACGAGAAAAAAACTCTTCGAAAATACACTTTTCGACGCCATGAGGGGGCCCTTTGATTCGAAATCTTCGCTTCGAATTGAATTGTTGCTACTACCTTGTTTTTAGTTTTGAATTCATCAAATCACTCCCATCTCTGGGTTCCAGGTTTGAGTGGAGTTAACAGAGGGGTTACACGAAAAAAGCTTTTCGAAAATACCGTTTTCGACGCCATGAGGGGGGCCCTTTGATTCGAAATCTTCGCTTCGAATTGAATTGTTGCTACTACCTTGTTTTTAGTTTTGAATTCATCAAATCACTCCCATCTCTGGGTTCCAGGTTTGAGTGGAGTTAACAGAGGGGTTACACGAAAAAAAACTCTTCGAAAATACCCTTTTCGACGCCATGAGGGGGCCCTTTGATTCGAAATCTTCGCTTCGAATTGAAATGTTGCTACTGACTTGTTTTTAGTTTCGAATCGATCAAATCACTCCCATCTCTGGGTTCCAGGTTTGATTGGAGTTAACAAAGGGGTTACACGAAAAAAAAATCTCTTCGAAAATACCCTTTTCGACGCCATGAGGGGGCCCTTTGACTCGAAATCTTCGCTTCGAATTGAAATGTTGCAACTAACTCGTTTTTAGTTTCGAATCGATCAAATCTCTCCCATCTCTGGGTTCCAGGTTTGATTGGAGTTAACAAAGGGGTTACACGAAAAAAAAATCTCTTCGAAAATACCCTTTTCGACGCCATGAGGGGGCCCTTTGATTCGAAATCTTCGCTTCGAATTGAAATGTTGCTACTACCTTGTTTTTAGTTTCGAATCGATCAAATCACTCCCATCTCTGGGTTCCAGGTTTGATTGGAGTTAACAAAGGGGTTACACGAAAAAAAATCTCTTCGAAAATACCCTTTTCGACGCCATGAGGGGCCCTTTGATTCGAAATCTTCGCTTCGAATTGAAATGTTGCTACTACCTTGTTTTTAGTTTCGACTTAATCTAATCACTCCCCATCTCTGGGTTCCAGGTTTAAGTGGAGTTAACAAAGGGGTTACACGAAAAAAAACTTTTCGAAAATACCCTTTTCGACGCCATGAGGGGGGCCCTTTGATTCGAAATCTTCGCTTCGAATTGAAATGTTGCTACTACCTTGTTTTTAGTCTCGACTTGATCTGATCACTCCTCATCTCTGGGTTCCAGGTTTGATTGGAGTTAACAAAGGGGTTACACGAAAAAAAATCTCTTCGAAAATACCCTTTTCGACGCCATGAGGGGGCCCTTTGATTCGAAATCTTCGCTTCGAATTGAAATGTTGCTACTACCTTGTTTTTAGTTTCGAATCGATCAAATCACTCCCATCTCTGGGTTCCAGGTTTGATTGGAGTTAACAAAGGGGTTACACGAAAAAAAACTTCGAAAATACTCTTTTCAACGCCATGAGGGGGCCCTTTGATTCGAAATCTTCGCTTCGAATTGAAATGTTGCTACTGACTTGTTTTTAGTTTCGAATCGATCAAATCACTCCCATCTCTGGGTTCCAGGTTTGATTGGAGTTAACAAAGGGGTTACACGAAAAAAAAAATCTCTTCGAAAATACCCTTTTCGACGCCATGAGGGGGCCCTTTGACTCGAAATCTTCGCTTCGAATTGAAATGTTGCTACTACCTTGTTTTTAGTCTCGACTTGATCTGATCACTCCTCATCTCTGGGTTCCAGGTTTGATTGGAGTTAACAAAGGGGTTACACGAAAAAAAATCTCTTCGAAAATACCCTTTTCGACGCCATGAGGGGGCCCTTTGATTCGAAATCTTCGCTTCGAATTGAATTGTTGCTACTACCTTGTTTTTAGTTTTGAATTCATCAAATCACTCCCATCTCTGGGTTCCAGGTTTGAGTGGAGTTAACAGAGGGGTTACACGAAAAAAGCTTTTCGAAAATACCGTTTTCGACGCCATGAGGGGGGCCCTTTGATTCGAAATCTTCGCTTCGAATTGAATTGTTGCTACTACCTTGTTTTTAGTTTCGACTTAACCTGCTCACTCCCCATCTCTGGGTTCCAGGTTTGAGTGGAGTTAACAAAGGGGTTACACGAAAAAAGCTTTTCGAAAATACCCTTTTCGACGCCATGAGGGGGCCATTTGATTCGAAATCTTCGCTTCGAATTGAAATGTTGCTACTACCTTGTTTTTAGTCTCGAATTGGTCAAATCACTCCCATCTCTGGGTTCCAGGTTTGATTGGAGTTAACAAAGGGCTTACACGAAAAAAAATCTCTTCGAAAATACCCTTTTCGACGCCATGAGGGGGCCATTTGATTCGAAATCTTCGCTTCGAATTGAAATGTTGCTACTACCTTGTTTTTAGTCTCGAATTGGTCAAATCACTCCCATCTCTGGGTTCCAGGTTTGATTGGAGTTAACAAAGGGGTTACACGAAAAAAAAATCTCTTCGAAAACACCCTTTTCGACGCCATGAGGGGGCCCTTTGATTCGAAATCTTCGCTTCGAATTGAGATAATGCAACTAACTCGTTTTTAGTCTCGACTTAATCTAATCACTCCCCATCTCTGGGTTCCAGGTTTAAGTGGAGTTAATAAAGGGGTTACACGAAAAAAAAACTTTTCGAAAATACCCTTTTCGACGCCATGAAGGGGGCCCTTTGATTTGAAATCTTCGCTTCGAATTGAAATGTTGCTACTACCTTGTTTTTAGTTTCCAATCGATCAAATCACTCCCATCTCTGGGTTCCAGGTTTGATTGGAGTTAACAAAGGGATTACACGAAAAAAGCTTTTCGAAAATACCGTTTTCGACGCCATGAGGGGGGCCCTTTGATTCGAAATCTTCGCTTCGAATTGAATTGTTGCTACTACCTTGTTTTTAGTTTCGAATCGGTCAAATCACTCCCATCTCTGGGTTCCAGGTTTGAGTGGAGTTAACAAAGGGGTTACACGAAAAAAGCTTTTCGAAAATACCGTTTTCGACGCCATGAGGGGGCCCTTTGATTCGAAATCTTCGCTTCGAATTGAAATGTTGCAAATAACTTGTTTTTAGTTTCCAATTGATCAAATCACTCCCATCTCTGGGTTCCAGGTTTGATTGGAGTTAACAAAGGGGTTACACGAAAAAAACTCTTCGAAAATACCCTTCTCGACGCCATGAGGGGGGCCTCTGCTTCGAAATCTTCGCTTCGAATTGACATGTTGCCAATACCTTGTTTTTAGTTTCCAATTGATCAAATCACTCCCATCTCTGGGTTCCAGGTTTGATTGGAGTCAACAAAGGGGTTACACGAAAAAAAATATCTTCGAAAATACCCTTCTCGACGCCATGAGGGGGCCCTTTGATTCGAAATCTTCGCTTCGAATTGAAATGTTGCTACTACCTTGTTTTTAGTCTCGAATTGGTCAAATCACTCCCATCTCTGGGTTCCAGGTTTGATTGGAGTTAACAAAGGGGTTACACGAAAAAAAATCTCTTCGAAAATACCCTTTTCGACGCCATGAGGGGCCCTTTGATTCGAAATCTTCGCTTCGAATTGAAATGTTGCTACTACCTTGTTTTTAGTTTCGACTTAATCTAATCACTTCCCATCTCTGGGTTCCAGGTTTGAGTGGAGTTAACAAAGGGGTTACACGAAAAAAAATCTCTTCGAAAATACCCTTTTCGACGCCATGAGGGGCCCTTTGATTCGAAATCTTCGCTTTGAATTGAATAGTTGCTACTACCTTGTTTTTAGTCTCGAATTGATCAAATCACTCCCATCTCTGGGTTCCAGGTTTGATTGGAGTTAACAAAGGGTTACACGAAAAAAAAATCTCTTCGAAAATACCCTTCTCGACGCCATGAGGGGGCCCTTTGATTCGAAATCTTCGCTTCGAATTGAAATGTTGCAAATAACTTGTTTTTAGTTTCCAATTGATCAAATCACTCCCATCTCTGGGTTCCAGGTTTGAGTGGAGTTAACAAAGGGGTTACACGAAAAAAGCTTTTCGAAAATACCGTTTTCGACGCCATGAGGGGGGCCCTTTGATTCGAAATCTTCGCTTCGAATTGAATTGTTGCTACTACCTTGTTTTTAGTTTCGAATCGGTCAAATCACTCCCATCTCTGGGTTCCAGGTTTGAGTGGAGTTAACAAAGGGGTTACACGAGAAAAAAAACTCTTCGAAAATACACTTTTCGACGCCATGAGGGGGCCCTTTGATTCGAAATCTTCGCTTCGAATTGAATTGTTGCTACTACCTTGTTTTTAGTTTCGAATCGGTCAAATCACTCCCATCTCTGGGTTCCAGGTTTGAGTGGAGTTAACAAAGGGGTTACACGAAAAAAGCTTTTCGAAAATACCGTTTTCGACGCCATGAGGGGGGCCCTTTGATTCGAAATCTTCGCTTCGAATTGAAATGTTGCTACTACCTTGTTTTTAGTCTCGACTTAATCTAATCACTCCCCATCTCTGGGTTCCAGGTTTGAGTGGAGTTAACAAAGGGGTTACACGAAAAAAAAACTCTTCGAAAATACACTTTTCGACGCCATGAGGGGGCCCTTTGATTCGAAATCTTCGCTTCGAATTGAATTGTTGCTACTACCTTGTTTTTAGTTTCGAATCGGTCAAATCACTCCCATCTCTGGGTTCCAGGTTTGAGTGGAGTTAACAAAGGGGTTACACGAAAAAAGCTTTTCGAAAATACCGTTTTCGACGCCATGAGGGGGCCCTTTGATTCGAAATCTTCGCTTCGAATTGAAATGTTGCTACTACCTTGTTTTTAGTCTCGAATTGGTCAAATCACTCCCATCTCTGGGTTCCAGGTTTGAGTGGAGTTAACAAAGGGGTTACACGAAAAAAGCTTTTCGAAAATACCGTTTTCGACGCCATGAGGGGGCCCTTTGATTCGAAATCTTCGCTTCGAATTGAAATGTTGCTACTACCTTGTTTTTAGTCTCGACTTGATCTGATCACTCCTCATCTCTGGGTTCCAGGTTTGATTGGAGTTAACAAAGGGGTTACACGAAAAAAAATCTCTTCGAAAATACCCTTTTCGACGCCATGAGGGGCCCTTTGATTCGAAATCTTCGCTTCGAATTGAAATGTTGCTACTACCTTGTTTTTAGTCTCGAATTGGTCAAATCACTCCCATCTCTGGGTTCCAGGTTTGATTGGAGTTAACAAAGGGGTTACACGAAAAAAAAATCTCTTCGAAAACACCCTTTTCGACGCCATGAGGGGGCCCTTTGATTCGAAATCTTCGCTTCGAATTGAAATGTTGCAACTAACTTGTTTTTAGTTTCGAATTGGTCAAATCACTCCCATCTCTGGGTTCCAGGTTTGATTGGAGTTAACAAAGGGGTTACACGAAAAAAAAATCTCTTCGAAAACACCCTTTTCGACGCCATGAGGGGGCCCTTTGATTCGAAATCTTCGCTTCGAATTGAGTTGTTGCTACTACCTTGTTTTTAGTCTCGACTTAATCTAATCACTCCCCATCTCTGGGTTCCAGGTTTGAGTGGAGTTAACAAAGGGGTTACACGAAAAAAAAAACTCTTCGAAAATACCCTTTTCGACGCCATGAGGGGGGCCCTTTGATTCGAAATCTTCGCTTCGAATTGAATTGTTGCTACTACCTTGTTTTTAGTTTCGAATCGGTCAAATCACTCCCATCTCTGGGTTCCAGGTTTGAGTGGAGTTAACAAAGGGGTTACACGAAAAAAGCTTTTCGAAAATACCGTTTTCGACGCCATGAGGGGGGCCCCTTTGATTCGAAATCTTCGCTTCGAATTGAAATGTTGCTACTACCTTGTTTTTAGTCTCGACTTGATCTGATCACTCCTCATCTCGGGGTTCCAGGTTTGATTGGAGTTAACAAAGGGGTTACACGAAAAAAAAATCTCTTCGAAAATACCCTTTTCGACGCCATGAGGGGGCCCTTTGATTCGAAATCTTCGCTTCGAATTGAAATGTTGCTACTACCTTGTTTTTAGTCTCGAATTGGTCAAATCACTCCCATCTCTGGGTTCCAGGTTTGATTGGAGTTAACAAAGGGGTTACACGAAAAAAAAATCTCTTCGAAAATACCCTTCTCGACGCCATGAGGGGGCCCTTTGATTCGAAATCTTCGCTTCGAATTGAAATGTTGCTACTACCTTGTTTTTAGTCTCGACTTGATCTGATCACTCCTCATCTCTGGGTTCCAGGTTTGATTGGAGTTAACAAAGGGGTTACACGAAAAAAATCTCTTCGAAAATACCCTTTTCGACGCCATGAGGGGGGCCCTTTGATTCGAAATCTTCGCTTTGAATTGAATAGTTGCTACTACCTTGTTTTTAGTCTCGACTTAATCTGATCACTCCCCATCTCTGGGTTCCAGGTTTGAGTGGAGTTAACAAAGGGGTTACACGAAAAAAAACTCTTCGAAAATACACTTTTCGACGCCATGAGGGGGCCCTTTGATTCGAAATCTTCGCTTCGAATTGAATTGTTGCTACTACCTTGTTTTTAGTTTCGAATCGGTCAAATCACTCCCATCTCTGGGTTTCAGGTTTGAGTGGAGTTAACAAAGGGGTTACACGAAAAAAGCTTTTCGAAAATACCGTTTTCGACGCCATGAGGGGGGCCCCTTTGATTCGAAATCTTCGCTTCGAATTGAAATGTTGCTACTACCTTGTTTTTAGTCTCGACTTAACCTGATCACTCCCCATCTCTGGGTTCCAGGTTTGAGTGGAGTTAACAAAGGGGTTACACGAAAAAAAAATCTCTTCGAAAATACCCTTCTCGACGCCATGAGGGGGGCCT
The DNA here is from genome assembly GCA_029168955.1 of Aplectana chamaeleonis. NCBI lineage: Eukaryota > Metazoa > Nematoda > Chromadorea > Rhabditida > Cosmocercidae > Aplectana > Aplectana chamaeleonis. The sequence continues at coordinate 202,840 of JAPDOI010001027.1, read as the reverse complement.
TTGATTCGAAATCTTCGCTTCGAATTGAATTGTTGCTACTACCTTGTTTTTAGTTTTGAATTCATCAAATCACTCCCATCTCTGGGTTCCAGGTTTGAGTGGAGTTAACAGAGGGGTTACACGAAAAAAAAAACTCTTCGAAAATACACTTTTCGACGCCATGAGGGGGGCCCTTTGATTCGAAATCTTCGCTTTGAATTGAATAGTTGCTACTACCTTGTTTTTAGTCTCGACTTAATCTAATCACTCCCCATCTCTGGGTTCCAGGTTTGAGTGGAGTTAACAAAGGGGTTACACGAAAAAAAAACTCTTCGAAAATACCCTTTTCGACGCCATGAGGGGGGCCCTTTGATTCGAAATCTTCGCTTCGAATTGAATTGTTGCTACTACCTTGTTTTTAGTTTCGAATCGGTCAAATCACTCCCATCTCTGGGTTCCAGGTTTGAGTGGAGTTAACAAAGGGGTTACACGAAAAAAGCTTTTCGAAAATACCGTTTTCGACGCCATGAGGGGGGCCCTTTGATTCGAAATCTTCGCTTCGAATTGAATTGTTGCTACTACCTTGTTTTTAGTTTCGAATCGGTCAAATCACTCCCATCTCTGGGTTTCAGGTTTGAGTGGAGTTAACAAAGGGGTTACACGAAAAAAGCTTTTCGAAAATACCGTTTTCGACGCCATGAGGGGGGCCCTTTGATTCGAAATCTTCGCTTCGAATTGAATTGTTGCTACTACCTTGTTTTTAGTTTTGAATTCATCAAATCACTCCCATCTCTGGGTTCCAGGTTTGAGTGGAGTTAACAAAGGGGTTACACGAAAAAAAAACTCTTCGAAAATACACTTTTCGACGCCATGAGGGGGCCCTTTGATTCGAAATCTTCGCTTCGAATTGAATTGTTGCTACTACCTTGTTTTTAGTCTCGACTTAATCTAATCACTCCCCATCTCTGGGTTCCAGGTTTGAGAGGAGTTAACAAAGGGGTTACACGAAAAAAAAAACTCTTCGAAAATACCCTTTTCGACGCCATGAGGGGGCCTTTTGATTCGAAATCTTCGCTTTGAATTGAAATGTTGCTACTACCTTGTTTTTAGTCTCGAATTGGTCAAATCACTCCCATCTCTGGGTTCCAGGTTTGATTGGAGTTAACAAAGGGGTTACACGAAAAAAGCTCTTCGAAAATACCCTTTTCGACGCCATGAGGGGGCCCTTTGATTCGAACTCTTCGCTTTGAATTGAAATGTTGCTACTACCTTGTTTTTAGTCTCGAATTGGTCAAATCACTCCCATCTCTGGGTTCCAGGTTTGATTGGAGTTAGCAAAGGGGTTACACAAAAAACTCTTCGAAAATACCCTTTTCGACGCCATGAGGGGGCCCTTTGATTCGAAATCTTCGCTTTGAATTGATACGTTGCTACTACCTTGTTTTTCGTCTCGCACTGGTCCACCCACTCCCCATCTCTGCGTTCCAGGTTTGATTGGAGTTAATAAAGGGGTTACACAAAAAAAAACTTCGAAAATACCCTTTTCGACGCCATGAGGGGGCCCTTTGATTTGAAATCTTCGCTTTGAATTGATATGTTGCAACTAACTTGTTTTTAGTCTCGAATTGGACGAATCACTCCCCATCTCTGGGTTCCCGGTTTGATTGGAGTTAGCAAAGGGGTTACACAAAAAAAACTCTTCGAAAATACCCTTTTCGACGCCATGAGGGGGCCCTTTGATTCGAAATCTTCGCTTTGAATTGATATGTTGCTACTACCTTGTTTTTAGTCTCGAATTGGTCGAATCACTCCCCATCTCTGGGTTCCAGGTTTGATTGGAGTTAGCAAGGGGTTACACAAAAAAAAACTTCGAAAATACCCTTTTCGACGCCATGAGGGGGCCCTTTGATTTGAAATCTTCGCTTTGAATTGATATGTTGCAACTAACTTGTTTTTAGTCTCGAATTGGACGAATCACTCCCCATCTCTGGGTTCCCGGTTTGATTGGAGTTAGCAAAGGGGTTACACAAAAAAAAAACTTCGAAAATACCCTTTTCGACGCCATGAGGGGGCCCTTTGATTCGAAATCTTCGCTTTGAATTGAAATGTTGCTACTACCTTGTTTTTAGTCTCGAATTGGTTGAATCACTCCCCATCTCTGGGTTCCAGGTTTGATTGGAGTTAGCAAGGGGTTACACAAAAAAAAACTTCGAAAATACCCTTTTCGACGCCATGAGGGGGCCCTTTGATTCGAAATCTTCGCTTTGAATTGAAATGTTGCTACTACCTTGTTTTTAGTCTCGAATTGGTCGAATCACTCCCCATCTCTGGGTTCCCGGTTTGATTGGAGTTAGCAAAGGGGTTACACAAAAAAAACTCTTCGAAAATACCCTTTTCGACGCCATGAGGGGGCCCTTTGATTCGAAATCTTCGCTTTGAATTGAAATGTTGCTACTACCTTGTTTTTAGTCTCGAATTGGTTGAATCACTCCCCATCTCTGGGTTCCAGGTTTGATTGGAGTTAGCAAGGGGTTACACAAAAAAACTCTTCGAAAATACCCTTTTCGACGCCATGAGGGGGCCCTTTGATTCGAAATCTTCGCTTTGAATTGAAATGTTGCTACTACCTTGTTTTTAGTCTCGAATTGGACGAATCACTTCCCATCTCTGGGTTCCAGGTTTGATTGGAGTTAGCAAAGGGGTTACACGAAAAACTCTTCGAAAATACCCTTTTCGACGCCATGAGGGGGCCCTTTGATTCGAAATCTTCGCTTTGAATTGAAATGTTGCTACTACCTTGTTTTTAGTCTCGAATTGGTCAAATCACTCCCATCTCTGGGTTCCAGGTTTGATTGGAGTTAGCAAGGGGTTACACGAAAAACTCTTCGAAAATACCCTTTTCGACGCCATGAGGGGGCCCTTTGATTCGAAATCTTCGCTTTGAATTGAAATGTTGCTACTACCTTGTTTTTAGTCTCGAATTGGTTGAATCACTTCCCATCTCTGGGTTCCAGGTTTGATTGGAGTTAGCAAGGGGTTACACAAAAAAACTCTTCGAAAATACCCTTTTCGACGCCATGAGGGGGCCCTTTGATTCGAAATCTTCGCTTTGAATTGATATGTTGCTACTACCTTGTTTTTAGTCTCGAATTGGTCGAATCACTCCCCATCTCTGGGTTCCAGGTTTGATTGGAGTTAGCAAGGGGTTACACAAAAAAACTCTTCGAAAATACCCTTTTCGACGCCATGAGGGGGCCCTTTGATTCGAAATCTTCGCTTTGAATTGATATGTTGCTACTACCTTGTTTTTAGTCTCGAATTGGTCGAATCACTCCCCATCTCTGGGTTCCAGGTTTGATTGGAGTTAGCAAGGGGTTACACAAAAAAAAACTTCGAAAATACCCTTTTCGACGCCATGAGGGGGCCCTTTGATTTGAAATCTTCGCTTCGAATTGAAATGTTGCAACTAACTTGTTTTTAGTCTCGAATTGGACGAATCACTCCCCATCTCTGGGTTCCCGGTTTGATTGGAGTTAGCAAAGGGGTTACACAAAAAAAACTCTTCGAAAATACCCTTTTCGACGCCATGAGGGGGCCCTTTGATTCGAAATCTTCGCTTTGAATTGATATGTTGCTACTACCTTGTTTTTAGTCTCGAATTGGTCGAATCACTCCCCATCTCTGGGTTCCAGGTTTGATTGGAGTTAGCAAGGGGTTACACAAAAAAAAAACTCTTCGAAAATACCCTTTTCGACGCCATGAGGGGGCCCTTTGATTCGAAATCTTCGCTTTGAATTGAAATGTTGCTATTACCTTGTTTTTAGTCTCGAATTGGTTGAATCGCTCCCCATCTCTGGTTAAAAAAAACTCTTCGAAAATACCCTTTTCGACGCCATGAGGGGCCCTTTGATTCGAAATCTTCGCTTTGAATTGAAATGTTGCTACTACCTTGTTTTTCGTCTCGAATTGGTTGAATCACTCCCCATCTCTGGGTTCCAGGTTTGATTGGAGTTAGCAAGGGGTTACACAAAAAAAACTCTTCGAAAATACCCTTTTCGACGCCATGAGGGGGCCCTTTGATTCGAAATCTTCGCTTTGAATTGAAATGTTGCAACTAACTTGTTTTTAGTCTCGAATTGGACGAATCACTCCCCATCTCTGGGTTCCCGGTTTGATTGGAGTTAGCAAAGGGGTTACACAAAAAAAACTCTTCGAAAATACCCTTTTCGACGCCATGAGGGGGCCCTTTGATTCGAAATCTTCGCTTTGAATTGAAATGTTGCTACTACCTTGTTTTTAGTCTCGAATTGGTTGAATCACTCCCCATCTCTGGGTTCCCGGTTTGATTGGAGTTAGCAAAGGGGTTACACAAAAAAAAACTCTTCGAAAATACCCTTTTCGACGCCATGAGGGGCCCTTTGATTCGAAATCTTCGCTTTGAATTGAAATGTTGCTACTACCTTGTTTTTAGTCTCGAATTGGTTGAATCACTCCCCATCTCTGGGTTCCAGGTTTGATTGGAGTTAGCAAGGGGTTACACAAAAAAAAACTCTTCGAAAATACCCTTTTCGACGCCATGAGGGGGCCCTTTGATTCGAAATCTTCGCTTTGAATTGAAATGTTGCTACTACCTTGTTTTTAGTCTCGAATTGGACAAATCACTCCCCATCTCTGGGTTCCAGGTTTGATTGGAGTTAGCAAGGGGTTACACAAAAAAAACTTCGAAAATACCCTTTTCGACGCCATGAGGGGGCCCTTTGATTTGAAATCTTCGCTTCGAATTGAAATGTTGCAACTAACTTGTTTTTAGTCTCGAATTGGTCGAATCACTCCCCATCTCTGGGTTCCAGGTTTGATTGGAGTTAGCAAGGGGTTACACAAAAAAACTCTTCGAAAATACCCTTTTCGACGCCATGAGGGGGCCCTTTGATTCGAAATCTTCGCTTTGAATTGAAATGTTGCTACTACCTTGTTTTTAGTCTCGAATTGGACGAATCACTCCCCATCTCTGGGTTCCCGGTTTGATTGGAGTTAGCAAAGGGGTTACACAAAAAAAAACTCTTCGAAAATACCCTTTTCGACGCCATGAGGGGGCCCTTTGATTCGAAATCTTCGCTTTGAATTGAAATGTTGCTACTACCTTGTTTTTAGTCTCGAATTGGTTGAATCACTTCCCATCTCTGGGTTCCAGGTTTGATTGGAGTTAGCAAGGGGTTACACAAAAAAAACTCTTCGAAAATACCCTTTTCGACGCCATGAGGGGGCCCTTTGATTCGAAATCTTCGCTTTGAATTGAAATGTTGCTACTACCTTGTTTTTAGTCTCGAATTGGTTGAATCACTCCCCATCTCTGGGTTCCAGGTTTGATTGGAGTTAGCAAGGGGTTACACAAAAAAACTCTTCGAAAATACCCTTTTCGACGCCATGAGGGGGCCCTTTGATTCGAAATCTTCGCTTTGAATTGAAATGTTGCTACTACCTTGTTTTTAGTCTCGAATTGGTTGAATCACTCCCCATCTCTGGGTTCCAGGTTTGATTGGAGTTAGCAAGGGGTTACACAAAAAACTCTTCGAAAATACCCTTTTCGACGCCATGAGGGGGCCCTTTGATTCGAAATCTTCGCTTTGAATTGAAATGTTGCTACTACCTTGTTTTTAGTCTCGAATTGGTTGAATCACTCCCCATCTCTGGGTTCCAGGTTTGATTGGAGTTAGCAAGGGGTTACACAAAAAAAAACTTCGAAAATACCCTTTTCGACGCCATGAGGGGGCCCTTTGATTTGAAATCTTCGCTTCGAATTGAAATGTTGCAACTAACTTGCTTTTAGTCTCGAATTGGACGAATCACTCCCCATCTCTGGGTTCCCGGTTTGATTGGAGTTAGCAAAGGGGTTACACAAAAAAAAACTTCGAAAATACCCTTTTCGACGCCATGAGGGGGCCCTTTGATTCGAAATCTTCGCTTTGAATTGAAATGTTGCTACTACCTTGTTTTTAGTCTCGAATTGGTTGAATCACTCCCCATCTCTGGGTTCCAGGTTTGATTGGAGTTAGCAAGGGGTTACACAAAAAAACTCTTCGAAAATACCCTTTTCGACGCCATGAGGGGGCCCTTTGATTCGAAATCTTCGCTTTGAATTGAAATGTTGCTACTACCTTGTTTTTAGTCTCGAATTGGTTGAATCACTTCCCATCTCTGGGTTCCAGGTTTGATTGGAGTTAGCAAGGGGTTACACAAAAAAACTCTTCGAAAATACCCTTTTCGACGCCATGAGGGGGCCCTTTGATTCGAAATCTTCGCTTTGAATTGAAATGTTGCTACTACCTTGTTTTTAGTCTCGAATTGGTTGAATCACTCCCCATCTCTGGGTTCCAGGTTTGATTGGAGTTAGCAAGGGGTTACACAAAAAAACTCTTCGAAAATACCCTTTTCGACGCCATGAGGGGGCCCTTTGATTCGAAATCTTCGCTTTGAATTGAAATGTTGCTACTACCTTGTTTTTAGTCTCGAATTGGTTGAATCACTCCCCATCTCTGGGTTCCCGGTTTGATTGGAGTTAGCAAAGGGGTTACACAAAAAAAACTCTTCGAAAATACCCTTTTCGACGCCATGAGGGGGCCCTTTGATTCGAAATCTTCGCTTTGAATTGAAATGTTGCTACTACCTTGTTTTTAGTCTCGAATTGGTCGAATCACTCCCCATCTCTGGGTTCCCGGTTTGATTGGAGTTAGCAAAGGGGTTACACAAAAAAAACTCTTCGAAAATACCCTTTTCGACGCCATGAGGGGGCCCTTTGATTCGAAATCTTCGCTTTGAATTGAAATGTTGCTACTACCTTGTTTTTAGTCTCGAATTGGTTGAATCACTTCCCATCTCTGGGTTCCAGGTTTGATTGGAGTTAGCAAGGGGTTACACAAAAAAAAACTTCGAAAATACCCTTTTCGACGCCATGAGGGGGCCCTTTGATTCGAAATCTTCGCTTTGAATTGAAATGTTGCTACTACCTTGTTTTTAGTCTCGAATTGGTTGAATCACTTCCCATCTCTGGGTTCCAGGTTTGATTGGAGTTAGCAAGGGGTTACACAAAAAAAAAACTCTTCGAAAATACCCTTTTCGACGCCATGAGGGGGCCCTTTGATTCGAAATCTTCGCTTTGAATTGAAATGTTGCTACTACCTTGTTTTTAGTCTCGAATTGGTTGAATCACTCCCCATCTCTGGGTTCCCGGTTTGATTGGAGTTAGCAAAGGGGTTACACAAAAAAAAACTTCGAAAATACCCTTTTCGACGCCATGAGGGGGCCCTTTGATTCGAAATCTTCGCTTCGAATTGAAATGTTGCAAATAACTTGTTTTTAGTTTCCAATTGATCAAATCACTCCCATCTCTGGGTTCCAGGTTTGATTGGAGTCAACAAAGGGGTTACACGAAAAAAAAATCTCTTCGAAAATACCCTTCTCGACGCCATGAGGGGGCCCTTTGATTCGAAATCTTCGCTTCGAATTGAAATGTTGCTACTACCTTGTTTTTAGTCTCGAATTGGTCAAATCACTCCCATCTCTGGGTTCCAGGTTTGATTGGAGTTAACAAAGGGCTTACACGAAAAAAAATCTCTTCGAAAATACCCTTTTCGACGCCATGAGGGGGCCATTTGATTCGAAATCTTCGCTTCGAATTGAAATGTTGCTACTACCTTGTTTTTAGTTTCGAATCGATCAACTCACTCCCATCTCTGGGTTCCAGGTTTGATTGGAGTTAGCAAAGGGTTACACGAAAAAACTCTTCGAAAATACCCTTTTCGACGCCATGAGGGGGCCCTTTGATTCGAAATCTTCGCTTTGAATTGAAATGTTGCTACTACCTTGTTTTTAGTCTCGAATTGGTCAAATCACTCCCCATCTCTGGGTTCCAGGTTTGATTGGAGTTAGCAAAGGGGTTACACGAAAAAACTCTTCGAAAATACCCTTTTCGACGCCATGAGGGGCCCTTTGATTCGAAATCTTCGCTTTGAATTGAAATGTTGCTACTACCTTGTTTTTAGTCTCGAATTGGTCAAATCACTCCCCATCTCTGGGTTCCAGGTTTGATTGGAGTTAGCAAAGGGGTTACACGAAAAAACTCTTCGAAAATACCCTTTTCGACGCCATGAGGGGCCTTTGATTCGAAATCTTCGCTTTGAATTGAAATGTTGCTACTACCTTGTTTTTAGTCTCGAATTGGTCGAATCACTCCCCATCTCTGGGTTCCAGGTTTGATTGGAGTTAGCAAAGGGGTTACACGAAAAAGCTCTTCGAAAATACCCTTTTCGACGCCATGAGGGGCCCTTTGATTCGAAATCTTCGCTTTGAATTGAAGTGTTGCTACTACCTTGTTTTTAGTCTCGAATCGGTTGAATCGCTCCCCATCTCTGGGTTCCAGGTTTGATTGGAGTTAGCAAAGGGGTTACACGAAAAAACTTTCCGAACATACCCTTTCCGCCGCCATCAGGGGGCCCTTTGATTCGAAATCTTCGCTTTGAATTGAAATGTTGCTACTACCTTGTTTTTAGTCTCGAATTGGACGAATCACTCCCCATCTCTGGGTTCCCGGTTTGATTGGAGTTAGCAAGGGGTTACACGAAAAAACTCTTCGAAAATACCCTTTTCGACGCCATGAGGGGCCCTTTGATTCGAAATCTTCGCTTTGAATTGAAATGTTGCTACTACCTTGTTTTTAGTCTCGAATTGTTCAAATCACTCCCCATCTCTGGGTTCCAGGTTTGATTGGAGTTAGCAAAGGGGTTACACGAAAAAACTTTTCGAAAATACCGTTTTCGACGCCATGAGGGGGCCCTTTGATTCGAAATCTTCGCTTTGAATTGAAATGTTGCTACTACCTTGTTTTTAGTCTCGAATTGGTCAAATCACTCCCCATCTCTGGGTTCCAGGTTTGATTGGAGTTAGCAAAGGGGTTACACAAAAAAACTCTTCTAAAATACCGTTTTCGACGCCATGAGGGGGCCCTTTGATTCGAAATCTTTGCTTCGAATTGAAATGTTGCAACTAACATCGGCTCAGATATGTTACAAGTAACTCGTTTTCGGCCTTTTATGTTACAAGTAACTTGCTTGCATTTTCTGAGATCTCTAGGTTCACCTAGAGTTGGCAGGTCGTGATATCGCTCAATGGATACGTAAACTGAATATAAAGTTGCTTCGCGTCACCAATGAACCCTGAGCGCATCCTAACCATGTTGAGGATGGGTTTCGTTGTTTCTTGGATATATCCGTTCAAAAATGAGCTCAGCTAGGGTGGAACCAGAGATGTGCGGAAACATATCTTCCCGAATATTACAGCGTAGAAGATATTTTGTTTCCTGTCATTGTTATAAATTTCATAATTCCAATTTTCATCCTCCATAAAAAAATCGAAATCCCCATCACTTAAAGCGCTACGTGTGCGCACGATGCTGCTCCCTCTGTCTGTCATACCCTCTCTCCTTCGCTTGCGTGTGCGGAGCGAAGATTGGAGGCGGCAAAAAAAGCGGAGAGGAGACGTAGTAAGCAGCATTGCGCACCCTCGCGCGAATCGCAATTTGAATCCTGTTTTTTGCACAGATGACACATATGTATGTTTATGTGAACAATGAAATTAAACTTTGATGTTCGTGTGAACAGTTGAATCATTGTTCATTTTTTCTTCAGGTTTTTCCTGGAACAAATACGGAGAAGACTCGAGCAAAGCGGACTGCTAGAAGCTCAGTGCCGTTACCAACAATTACGCCCACCAAAGTTATCTGAATGAACTCTTGATGCGAAAAAGGGCATCTATGTTGTTAATTTTTGCTTTTTGAGAAGTTGTAAAAGTTGTTTTTTCCTGCTTCGTGTTTCTCCCATGGTTAATCCCTTCGATGTTTGAATCAGCTTTTCTGGCCTCGCTGTAATCTCTATAACCTCAGCGGAAACTCGGCCGACACACCGATACATGTTTACCGTACGTGTGCAATTGTTTCGCCGTCAGGCAGCGGGTGATTATCGTTATGTACTCCTTCCTCGGGAAGCGTAGGGAGGATCGAAGCGTGTAATTGAAAGCAACACGGGGCTACCCCGTGTTGCGTCCAGTCGTGCGCTTCGCCCTTCCCCTGTTTCCCGGGCAAGGAATGCATTACGACTATCACCCTCATGCAGCGAATGGCGAGGGCACGCTTGTTGTGCAATGCACACAACACGGGCCTTTGTCTCCTGTGACAACGACGCTGATTGATTTCAGTGTCGGCGGATAATTTTCGGCCCAAAAAATATTCTATTGGTCTGCATTTCAAGGCTCGATCAGTTAAATTATGCAAACAAGAGATTGAAAGCAAGCGAGTATTTGTCTTATGGGGT
>JAPDOI010001027.1:90000-187500 GCA_029168955.1 Aplectana chamaeleonis | reverse complement strand
GAAGACCCATTTTTAGGTGTGATACAATCGATTGTATCACACCTAAAAATTTGTCTTCAAAGAACGTTTTAAACGGCTAAAAGACTGCAATTGATTACTCGGGTCCGTGACTAGTTTTTTCCGCACGTTGTAGCAACGCGAAACTCCCTAATTCAAATTTCGTTGAAGCCTCGAGTCCTGTCTGATATCTGAGTTCTGCGTTCGACTCAGCTACCTTAAGATACCTCCTTAATTCATTCTCCCCCCAGTAAGACAGTTGTTATTGCGAGTTTTCTGAGATAAACATATGGGAAATCGATGTTGATACATGATTCATAGAGTGGGCAAAAGGCGAACTTCATTTATCTTCATGTGTCTGCGGTTATGATCAAGGTAGAATTTGACTCATAGACAGTATAAGGTAGCCGTTCCGTGGTATTCGAATTCGAAATGCATTGGTAGTCGAAATACTAATCATCGTATTTTTTATGCGCTGCTAGCACAAGGTATTTCAACTATCCTCTTTTCGATGGACGTACCATGGGGTTTCCCTCGCTACATCTGCATAAGGTGAGATTCCGCTCTCTTCGCTCATGATTCCGCATGCTTTGGCGCATGGTTCTCATTCAACCCCTTCCGCCTATCGTAAGGTTCCGCTTGCTTGGTATTAACCTCCGCTTGTTTAGCGTTAGCTTCTGCTTGCTTTGCGTTAGCTTCCACTCGCTTAGTGTTAGCTTTTGCTTGCTTCCCGTTAACTTCCGCTCGCTCAGTGTTAGTTTCTACTTGCTTGGCGTTTGCTTCCGCTCGCTTCGGTGCATGGTTCCACTCGTTCCCCTGCCTAACGTAAGATTCTGCTTGCTCAGCGTTAGCTTCTTTTTGCTTAGGGTTGCTTCCACTCGCTTTGGGGCATGGTTCCACTCGTTCCCCTACCTAACGTAAGGTTCTGCTTGCTTGGCGTTAGCTTCTGCTTGCTTCACGTATTAGCTTCTGCCTGCTTCGCGTTCGGTACGGGGACAATCCGTTACTAGCGGATTGCGTGTTAACAGCTTGTTTCAAAAGTTCTGAGATGGAGATCGCCTCACAGTAGGAGGCACTTACTTAAGTGAATCTAACATTTACGTTCCTGTCTTTTTGATTTGTTTATTTTGAATGGAGACTGTTCACTAATTGGTGCAATGCATGTATCATTGTTTTGAAAATCCACGCCCTAGGTATTTTTTTCAATATTCGGCAGCTTTTCTTCTTTCCTTCACTTCATGGTCATATGCAATGAAATTAGGCTGCCTTTATTTCACATTATTTTTATAGATTGTTGAATACATAGAAAATTCACACCTCGGCAAAAGATTCAGTGATTCACGTACTTCATTTTAGACATACACGAGACGCGGGGAATTAAACTTATGGTGGAATTTTTGATATATTACGTAAATTTAAGAAGAGTAAAATGTCTCCTAAATTTTCTGCAAATGCTTTGGAATCAAAAAAACCAAAAACGTGCGGACTATTGATGCAAGGTTATCAAAAATCGGGATGTTTTTATAAATCACATATAAGGTGGGAAAATAAAACGCAATTAGAGTTGCTAGCAAACGGCCATGGAATAAGAAGAACCCAAAATGTGCATTATTTAAAAAAAAAAATGTTCATGGTGTGGGTTAGCAAAGGAAAGAAACCTATGCAACAATTAAACAAATATTCGCATTCAATAATGAAAAAAAAATGATAAAACAAGAACATAAATAGGTTTACTAGAGTACATAAACTGCGAAATTACGAGGAGACCAGGACGTCGTCCAGTGGGAATTGATTTTCTCTGGGGTTCGAGACAGCTGACGGCCTTTGGTACACGTTATTAATGACTCATCCAACATCCCATACAGGCTATGAAACGGAGAAATTCACATGGTTCCTACGCGTGCTGGTGCGGAGCGGAGGTTAGAGACAGTGAGAGAGTGGGGGGCAGGCTGAGGCTTAGGCGTCGCGCGCGCCGCTCTCGCCTCGAATGATGTGAATTCTGACGTTATATAGAGGGTATGCAAGGGGAAGGGGCTCGTCCATCGCCAGAAACAGCGAAACTTTGAGCTGTTAGTTTTGGTCAAAATAGGGGGTTTTCCGCCATTCTTTCAATTAGGTCCTACTACACTGCACTCGTAGAATGCTATTGTGAAAGAATCTTGAAACTTATGTTTATCGTGTACACTGTCTTTAAGAACGAGTTGGCATAGTGGGAGCTTAACTGGTCTCACATTTCGGCTATCCAGTCTTTTTTTCAGAGGCTTTCTTCCAACCGCGCAGCCCAAGAGATGACCAGCAAAAAGCTCTTATGAACGACGAGAGAGTTGAGTCGCCATTCCGAAAAAACTTCCACAATAACAACCTGTGGAAGTTGTTCGTACTCATTCGTAAATTTTTCTTTTTGATCTTATTTCACGTAGTTGATTGCCGACGTTGTCTAATTCGCTGCAATCATTAGGTGTCTTAGAGGTCTCAACATAGAATAGTTAAGCCATACCTTCATTGCTGGTGCTCAAAATAGCAACTTCTGGGGGGTACGAGTTTGGCTTGAGAGTCACAAATCCTTGTGTGATCCTAGTGTCCGTTTCATACCATGACGTACTCCTGCAATACAAATGAAATAAGGATTGAACTTATTCAATAGTAATTTTATCTTATTTAATAGCATTGATATCCACTTGGATTATTCGAGAACACATCTGCTTGACAGTGTCACTTCCATTCATTGACGTGATCCTTCCAGAGGAACGCTTAAAGGCACTGTTTACGATGAACTCCGTACTCGAGCTTCCGATGAAAAACAATCATGGTATCGGAAGCAGGATAGCGTTGAAAAAAAAAGGTCCCGAATGCCCTCTTGATGGCAAAAAACGGCTTTAAACCGAAATCGTACTTTCAGCGACGAGCGACGCCCGCAGTGTTTACCGTCAACAAAGAACGAAAATCGATATGCCAGGTATGCTTTGTCGCTGTCGCTGGTTGCGGGAAGTAAGATCCCGGCCTCAAAGAGTATTCATCAAATCAGGGTTGGCCTTCTTGGATTCAGTTGTTATCAACGCGTACACGTTAGACAGTCATTGGATAGCACGTCGGCTTAATAGAGGTAGCGCCTCAGGGCACACATCGAATTCAATCCCTCGTTGTCAGTAGCGGCTGCTGCTAACAAACGCATGCTGGGTTTCGACCCCTCTGCATCGGCAGCAGCTGTTGCTCTTACTGTTCGCAGTAGATACAGCCGATAACTAGGGGTTGAATCTGATGTTTGTCCTAGAAAGCAACCCTTGGTTATTGGCAACATGTTCTGCAAACGGAAAGAAGATTTGGGTTATCACCCCTCCAGCAGAATAGGAATGATTCTTCTCACGGCCGGCAACAAGGACATTAAGCCCCTTTCACAGTTAGTTTGCCGTAATGCTATCCAAAGTCGCGCGCGGCGCCCACCAGGCCTGTGGTAGGGCAACCGATACTCCGTCAACGCGTAGCTAAATGCCTCACACGGAAACCAGAGATGCCCAGGGTTTCGGAGGCATCTAGTCTAATTTTGACACGAGAATTTACGTAAATTACGGAAAGTTTAGCCTCAGTTGGTGAAATTTTAGCTACAGCGCCCGCATATTCTACGTAAATTCTCGCTACAGCACCCGCATATTCTACGCTTATTCTCGTTGCAGCACACGGTCGATCGACCCACCCAGTCTTGATCTGTACTAGAAAGACGATCCCTGCTGCGATCGAGCGCATCGCCGTTTCTTCCCACGGCCTGCAGCATCCCAGCGGCCAAAATTGTCTCTAGCAAGGTCTTTCAGAGAGCGACACCGGGTCACCCTCCACGACCACCCACAGAGTGTCAAGTTATTCGTGGGTTGACTGGGCCAGGACTGATAGAACGGCATCCCTGCGTTCCGCGTAGCCAACGCGGGTTAAGATTGCATTTCAACACAGCCTGCCGCTAAATCCGTAGATTCTCGCTACAAAATTATAGCGAGAATATACGGGTTTAGCGTCAGAGAGAACAATGGTTCGAACGACACAAGAATATGCGGGTTTTAGCTATCGTAGCTAAAACCCTTAAATTCTCGCTACATGGAATGGGGCGGCGTTTCTGGCCGCGCCCTCGGAGGCATCTAGCTACGCATTGGCAGAGTAGTATCGATCATCCCCCCATCACCGGAGAAATTTCGCACCGACGTTGAGCGCCGCATTGCGACGTCGGTCATACGGGCGTCGCACTGCGGCACTCCACGACGCCGCAGTCCTATCTTATTCGCCTTTCATGCTTTTGTGACAGCGGCAAATGCAGCACTTTGAGCCACGACAAAACCAGCGTTTTGCCGCATTTGCCGCGAATTGCGCCGCCGGCGGCAAAAGCCGCTGTTTATCGCGCCGGGACCTACAGCAAACTGGGCATTTCGCCAAACATCCCAGCTTTGTCGAAATCATCTGATTCCTTGTGCGTTTTCATGCCCCTTCGCGTTAATTTGCCTATTCTTTTCACAGCCTCCTGTAGTTTATCTGTAGTTTTCTGGTTTTCATTTTCCCAATATTTTATGCTCTCTACAGGGTCTTTGTTTATCTAATTTTCTGCTGAAATACACATTCTTGCTTGCCTTTCTAGAGTGAAAAAGGGTTTTAGCCTTTAAATCTGTACTTTTCAGTAGACACCACAAGAAGAGGAGGAAGGAGTATAAAGATGTAGAAGCAAGCAGCCTCCAAACATTGCTAATGAGTACAGTTCAGATTTTAAGCAGTATATTTTTATCTTATATTGTCCAGCTCGTTTTTTAACAGTGCAAACTCACATGTGTTTAAATTATATATTACCTAGTCGAATTCAAATTCTGAAATGGGTTATTGTGGATAAGCAGTGGACAAGATTACACGACAATGCGATTTTTGAGTCGCGAGATATTGTGAATATTCGGACACTAGCCTTCTCTAGATGATGTTTTCATTCACATGACGGTTATTGATTTCGACTAATCCTTTACAAAGTTATGCTAACGTTGCTCAACAACTGAGCTGAGTTCTGGCGTTGATTCTGACAATAATATCAAATAGCAAAAATGCCAGCCCGGGGGTTTCCTCCCTTTCAAAATAGGGAGAGTTGAAGGGTGTAGGAAGTGACGCGAAGTTGGATTTTCATTTGATCCTGATCGCAAGTGTGAAGGCTCAGAGCTCGGAGCGCGGAGCAGTCATCACGTAATCCTTCTCAACGGATGGTGAGGGGGGGGGGGCTTTTTACAATGCCGGCCCAAAAAAATTTAGGAACCGCCTCGTGAATATTTTTTGAACTTTTTTCGGCTGTGGGAGGGTATCGTAGATCCGCAGCGGTCCTGTACAATCGTTTTTCACACTTCCTTTCAGTTTTTCTGGATTACCGTCCCGCTTCCTACGCAGCTGTAGACTCATTAACGCGTTTTGCATCTCGTTGCATATCCAGATTTGTAAGCGTCATAATCTATTAAGCAATTGGGTTTTTTTCAAAATTTGGATATAGTTCAGGTGGACGACTTCCGTGGAGTGGCGTTGAGCGAACTAATTTTGACAAGGAAGCCCTGCCGATCTGAGATCGTGAGGCATACTGTTGAGGTACGGTTATCCTGTAACTTTTTTCGATTTTTCTTGAAGCTTGACTCGATCTCCAGGTGTGCAATCCATCCCAACAGAAAAAAAGGTGGTGGTTTTCTTACGAACTTTCAATACGTATACTGTACCAATGGTTGGCTCACTTACCAAGCTCGTGATTAATCGATAAGGGGAAGAGCTGAAAAAAGTTTTTTTCGGGGTCATCATTTCTTATTTCTTTCGTTTCTCAGTATTATTTTGGGTGTATCTGTAGCAAAAGCCTAAGTTTCCTAGATATTGTGAATGGTAAACGTACCGTTTTCAAAAGTATATGGTGCATTCTTCTCTAAAAATCCGGAAAAAATATCTAAAAGTTGCGGCTGAAGGCGTTTGAACAAGGTTGAGCAGACCGTCGCGCGAATTTTCGGCGAAGCTACGACCCACTCCCAAGGCTGCCCAAAATTTCGGAAATTTTTTAGATGTTTCCACGACCCCCTTTGCAAGTAGACATCGAAATTGTATTCAGCACACCGAATAACCCCTGAATAGAAATGTTGACTGAAATTTTTCTCCACTCAAACTAGCGTATACCCGTCGTAACGTAGAACTTCATGACGGCATCTTCAGACACAACTGTTCTTTTCAACGATCTCTCGTTGCGCGGAGTCGTAACCCTGCTCTTGGGTGCGTCTCTGCAGATACTCCGCCGTAATCGTCAGAAAATTTCCTAATTTCTTAGAATTTAGGAACAAAAGCACCGAAGACGGTACCTTATCCTCGTGCACAATATCAATACACCTATTGGTTTTACAAGACACAAGAGGATAACACAGAAAGAATGGAAGAAACAAGGAAAATAATGACCCACCTAAAATTATGAGCTGTTGCCTTTATCGATAAATGACAAATTTGGAAGCGATGCAGTCATAGCTACACTATTTTTAATGAGAGTACGCAGCCACATAATCGCCTTTTCTGTTGGGACGATATTACCAGTGTTATTCAGAAAACTATAAGGCTGTTGAATTGTGGAACTTTGTAGCTCCCGTAGCGAGGTAGTTCCACTCTCAAAAACTTCCTTTGTACTTGGCTTTTGTGGCTCGCGCTTTCTGCTTTTATAGAGTCCTTCGACTCAAAGAGGCAAAACATTCTCTGCGTCTCTGCCGCTCATGGTCATCAAGCTGTGCGCGCTCAGGTGCGCAGAGGAAAGGTTTCTGTCTCTCTCGGCGCAACTATTGGCGGATTAGACCTTAACAAAACATAACGAACTGAACATTCGAGGCTACCGTTTTGAGGGTTTTCTTCCGTAGGCTCAAAAGACTCAAATTGCAATCTGGATTTTCAATTCTTCGAAACAACATAACTAAATTAACAAGCGAGTCTAGATGAACCTATCCTAATTGGGTGGTTGCCATCGTGTATTCCAACCCCTGAAGAGCGGGAGAAAGGGAGGAGCGTGGGAGGAGCGCGGTTCCTTATTGGACGCAACACGGGGCTAGCGACAGCCCACTCACTGCGTCTCTCCCGCCTCTTCAGGGGTTGGAATACACGATGCCCACCACGCATCCTATTTTGAGAGATTTCCGTTCAGGATCCAAAAAGATATATGTGGAAGGTTAGGTTTCCCAGTAAAGGGTATCCCAATATTTCTCCTGCAACCACACTGCAAGAATGTTTTCTTCAATAACAGTTTATGGCAGCACTTTTTCTCCTGAAACGGAGCTGCCAAAACGCTTCCCAGGCACTGCAAGCTGGTTCAGGTCGGCGGATTAGGCAGCGGAGGGACAAGTCATGAAATATACATTTCACTTCGAGCTGTACATGACTCATACAGTTAGGTTCGTGGCTTGCTTTCCAAGAAAGAAAACTTTTAACTCTCACCACCGGCTGGCGCGGGCGGTTTTAATCTTTACGGTGGCTGACGAGCTGATCAGCTGCGCTTTTCTCCCGGCCTGAACTGATTAGAGAGCCGACGCATGCCACCGCTGCACTAGCCGTGGGTGAAATTTCAATGCTTTTTTTTGAGAAAGCAAGCCTTGGACCTATCTGTACGAATAACAACGTGACGCAGTGTATGTAATCGAAGTTCACTTTCTTCTTCTTCTTCTTTGCAGCCACATTGAGGGTTTTGTCATAGGTTGAGAAACTGGGCGAACAGTAATGGATTCGTCCATAAGTCCATTACGATCAGCGAGACGGGTCTCTCCGGACATTTGAACAGGTGTTCAGCATCATGGCCGAGGCAGCCGCAGTCTGGGTACACATCTGATTTGCTGCTGTCTATCTTGCTAATGTAGGACATGAGCATGGTAGAGTGACCAGAGCGGAGCGATGCAGAAGTTCATCCAAATTGAATGTGCCTGATGTACGTTCTCGCAGTGGAGGGAATTATGAGCCCGGCCTTCCGAGCCAAATCCCAATGTATCGGATTGTGGTCTCGATGCGCGAAAATGGAGTTGTACTGTATTTTCGGTTCGAATTCCACACGGGACCCCTTCGCTTGAATGGACTAGCCTGATGTTTCGAACTGCAAGGGACGGGTCAGCACCTCCAATTTTGTGCATTGAGACCACAACTCCAATCTCTCGTTGTCTCTTCCTCTCTTTTAGCACTCACACTCAACAAAAGCAAGTAAATTTCTCTCCGAACAATGTGTAATGATTCATTATGGAAACAACGGCATGTTTCATGAGCGAATGGGGTCTCATGACATGTCTTGCGGCTTCGATGTCTATAGAACACGTCGCCCCGTGGAAATCGTATGAGTCACAAGGGGTCCTCTGGTTGTGCATATTTTACGGAAGAGCAGAACATCAGGAAAAGCCATAATTGAATCAGGGTTTTTAATAACATCTCGAACTTAATTTCATTTATTCAGGACACCCATCGGGCTCCGCCGAAGACAGGGATTTCTACGAATCCAGTTGACATGACCTGTTCTGGCGGATAAGAGGATGAAGAAGATTAGAAGACTGACTGCCCCGCATACGCCCAACTCAGCGACCGGTCCTTCTCTTGAACATTGTGTATAACGAATAAGATTTTTCTCGTCTGAATAAATTTGTAATTCAACTGCTTTTTTTCTGAAGGTTGATAAATGTCCTAATAGCAAGCGACATTTTTAGTAAGGAAAAATACCAGCTTACAATGCAAATGATGTGAACGAATAACACAGGAGGTTTAGACATTTTAAAATTGTAATGAATACATTCGAGTGATCCATAGCTGTCATTGGCATTCCTAAGCACACTGAATGTTTCTAGCACCAAGTTAAAGGCAGTGGTCGCGATCAAATATGCTTGTCGTCTTTTTCTCTCCAAATCCTTCTCTCGGTCTCGAGTAGTGGGACCAACAAAAAAAAATCGCGAAAAAACACTGTTTTGGGCCAAATTTGAAGCCTTAACTTTCTTGTCTTTTGATGGTGTACGAGCCCACTCCACATCATCGGCATCGATGACCTCTCATATCAAGAACATCAGCTGGCTTGAAATTGAATTTCAATCAATGAACCTCCGGATTTATGTACACATCTAGTCAAAAACATTGGCTGGAGTCCTTTCTTTTATTGCTCAACTGTTTTTATTAGGTAAATTTGCATTTATTTCGTCCTCTGAATGTCGATGATTTTTGACTGCTCGGCATGCGACTGCGATCTTTTTCGTCATCGCTGTGCACGTGTACACGAACTAGCATCTTTGGGCCCTAGAAACTCTAATTCTAGCCCGTTTTGCACCGCTCTACCTTCATAGTTTTTCAGCTGTTTTTGATCTAAGCTGATTTTTGTAGTTTTTTTCTATAACGTTTTTCATCGTGACCACTGCCTTTAAACCCACACTGAGATGAGGAATGACATTGTGAGGCGGCATAATTTACCTTACTGTCTATAACCATCATCTTGGTCATATTATCGTAGACAAGCAGGGAGCAAAACATCAGTTAAAAAATAAGTTCGAAAATGTTTATTCGTTTGAAATGTTCCCGGTGTTCCGTAGTGAAGTCCACGATTCGCAAGTTACTGGGTTTATTTCCGAACACTACACAACAACAAGAGTTTCACTTCGGATATCTTCACAGTTTACGGAAGGTCTGGTGTCCCATTCAGCAAGGCATGCCTAGAAAGGAAACGAAAGACGCTTTTTTGAGCCAAAATAGGCCCTCTCTTGTTTACGTTGATTTTTGAGCGTGGAGGAATTGCCCGCTAGAAGGATGATACCTATCAGTGCAGTGAAGCGATCAGCTCACTTATCAGCACTTCCTTGACTTGATCATTCCTGTAATCTGAGTCTTCATTTGTTCATTTCGAGGGGGCGGATCTGGAACATGAGGCGTGTCTGGGACACGGAAACGCTTGTTTGCAGCCGTTATTTTGCCGCTCCTGGCTCGTTTTCTACCATTCTTTCGACATTGGGAGCCTAGGATCTTTCTTGCCTATTATTTCACTGTGCAAGGTAAACGAGGATGATCATCGTGAACGCTGCCTTCAATAAAAATATGAAAACAAATCTTCAATCACTATATCGTTGTTGGGAGGCACAGTATTGTCCATGCACAGATTTCATTTAGGACAACTAGGTAATAAACAGTATGCAGAGCAAATGTACAAAAAAACTTCTACACCGAATAACTAGCCACTTGGTCATCTCCCTTGACCACACCCACTTCTCCGCGCCGCAACAACTCTTCCGAGGAGGAACACCATGGGTTGATGTACTAAATAGAAGTCGGTACGGAGAAATAGGCGTGGCAAAATGCAATTTCATCCGAATTTACCCGATTGTATCCAAATATTATCCGATTTTATCCGAATTTTGTCCGATTTTATGAGAATGATTGACCCTTCGGATAATGTTTCGATTCAGATAATGCGTTTTTTTCAAATTTAAGGATAATAGCCGCCGCCGTCGTAGAAGAGGATGCTACAATGTTCACTCGTATAAAAAACAATAAAGGGTTGACTCTCAGGATGGAGCGATTGGGGGGGGGGAGAAAGGATCCCAGGATGAAGCAATTGGGGGGGAGGACACTAGGGGAAAGGAGCTGCAGAACCCACCCGTGCCAAGAAAATCAATTTGTAAGGGGTTAAGGACGTCAACGAAGGATTGTTGCCGAGATGTCGTACGTTCGTGCCGTGGCAGTGTGGAGGAAAGAAGATCGCTTCCGTGCAAACCGACGTCATCCCCTCCACAAAGAGGGTTTTCGTCATGGGAGAGGTGCTGGCCGGCCGCAGCTCTCCTTCGGATTCTCCTGCAAAGGGCCGGCATGGAGAGGAATCCTGGACCCGCTCAGAAGTACCTATGCGCCACGTGCGGCAAGGATGTTACCAGGAGACATACCACGTCCAGTGCTTCGGATGCCAAAGGTGGGTGCATCTCTCCTGTTCGGGTCTCAGCTCTGTGAGGCATCATAACTCTGCTTTTCGCTGTGTTTTATGCTCTTCACCTACCAACTCTGATTCCTCTTCCTCGAATCGCCCCCTTTCCATTGTGCATATCAATCTGAACGGCCTTCGTGCCAAGCTTTCTGAACTCTCTCTCTTCGCACGTACTTACCATCCAGACGTGATCATGGTTCAAGAAACCAAGCTCTCTCCATCCCCTACCTGTCCTCATCCCAATATCCCAGGCTATACTTCTTACCATGCTCCAAGGTCATCTCTCGGCATAGGAGTTTCTACATTCGTTCTATCCTCACTTCCCTCACACCTCATTCCCAGCACCCCCACGAACGGTACTCTCGAGTACCTCCCAATCCATCTCCCCTAAAAACACCCTCTCTCTTTTCAACATATACATTCCACCTTAAACTTCATGCCCTTCATCTTACAATCCTATCCCACTTCTCAAGCAGCTGAGCGACTGCTCCCTCTCATCCTCGGTCATTTTCGCGGGTGATTTCAACGCTCACACCTTTTGCTCGTCTCTCGGTCCTGATGTTAGAGGAAATGACGTCGAAGAATGGGCAGATGAGTGCGACCTGGTCATTTTAAACGATGATCAGCCCACACGTCTCCCTGCCAACGGCCGATCTTCTAGCCCAGACATATCTCTTGTCTCGTCCAACTTTTCTAGCTGCTGCACATGGTCTACCTCGACTACTCTGCCAAGTGACCATGCCCCCGTCTTTATCCATATCGATCTCTCCAACTCTCTTGCTCCCTATTCTGATGTTCGTCAACGTTCTTATCTTAATTTAGGCCGAGCAGACTGGCGCCTGTTCAGTGAAGTTGTGCTTCGCCTATCGGCAGATTACCCGTGGAATGGAAGCATGCACCAGAAAGAGTGCCATCTATCTGACGCAATCCGAAAGGCCATGAATGTTGCTACTCCTATCGGTCGCGTCAAGACGTTCTATCCAAATGTCAACAGAGACATCCTCGACAAAATTAGAACGAGAGATGCGAAGAGAGCGGTTAATCATCTGGACCCCGTGGTTGCTGAGCTTGACAGTGAGATCAAAAAGGATTTGGACAGACACAAGAAAGAAGAGTGGGAGAAGTTCACCGGACAGATGGACTTCAAGACGGACAGTGCAGCTACTTGGAAGGTTTTACGGAAGCTTTCGGGTAAAAGCTCACCCGCCACCGTCTCCACAGTCGAATTCGACAACCGCGTATTCAAATCAGGACAGGAAGCCGCTTATGCGCTTGGGAAAAGTTTTTTCATCACCAGTGCTAAACGAGGTCCGCAGAATAGAGTGACTGCAAGAGAGCTGTGCTGCCTCCCGCTTATGAGCACGGCCGAAGCGTTTACTACGACGCAAGTTGAGAAGATTATAAAGGAAATGCGGAACTCTAGAGCTATTGGTCCTGATGGGATATGTCCTGCTGTCTTGAAGAAGATACCCACTGACCTACTACCGCTTCTCACTGATGTGATAAACGCCTTGTTCAAGTCGTGTACTATCCCTCAGAATTGGAAGACGGCAAACGTCGTTCCGCTGCCCAAGCCTGGCAAGCCCCAAGCTTCAGTCAAGGGATATCGGCCCATTAGCTTGTTTTCTTCTTTTGCTAAAGTAGCTGAAAAGCTGATCGTCAAAGACCTGGCCGAACACAACGAGAGACAGGTGTTTCAGCATGGATTGAGAAGACTGCATTCCACCACGACAGCTTTGTTAGATATTACTAGCTATGCAATTGATGGTTTCAACGCCTATAAGCCGCAGAGAACTGTTGCAGTTGCCTTGGATCTCACCAAGGCCTTCCTCACAGTGAATCTTGGCATCTTATCAAACAACTTACTGGAGTCATCAATCCCGCCATGGCAAAAGCGCTGGATAGCTGCATTGAGTAAGGGAAGACGGGCTAGAGTGATGTTCCAGAATCATCTCTCAAACAGCATTCCAATTGCAGCTGGAGTCCCACAGGGCGGCGTATTGTCACCTGCTCTCTCCACTCTGTACCTCGAAGATATGCCCGCCCCTCCCCAAGATATCAAGGTGGTCGCTTACGCTGATGATATGACTGTCTTGTGTCGTGATCGGGACATAAATGTGGCCGCCGCTAAGATTAACGGGTACTTGACCACACTGAAACGCTTCTTCGACCGCAAAATGCTGAAGATTTCTGCGTCAAAGTCATCGGCATCCGTACTCACAACAGACCCATCTGAACACAGCGCACATCCGTATGTCGTATGGAATGGAGATCGTTTGCCTGCCGCCCGCTTCCCAAAACTTCTCGGACTTGTGCTCGATCCATCGCTCAAGTTCCATAAGAACACGGAACAGAAGCAGGCTATCGTTAATGCGAAGCTTAACGTGCTTAGAGCCCTGGGCGGTACAACATGGGGTAGTAGCAAAGAAACCATTATTACGACGTATAAAGCGATTCTCCAGCCTGCACTAGAATACAGCGCACCAGTTTGGCAGCATCTAGTTTCGGAGGCCTCTTGGACTAAGATGCAACGCATACAGAATGCGGCTCTTCGAATCGCCACCGGATGTGCAAGAAGTTCCCCGGTCGATCACTTGCATGCTGAGACCCGCTTATTACCAGTAAGGGAGCACTGTGAGCTCCAGTCCCAACAATTTTTCATTAACATTTTCAAACAACCAAATCACACCTCTTGGAGAGTGCTAAACCCCGTCAGAGGAAGAAAGATCAGAAAGCCATTCGCCGATGCTCCCAGAAAAGTCAATCTGCAAAGATGGCACGACTCACAGCAAGAAAGACTCCGTCTATTGCGCGAGGAGCATACTCAGTTCGTACGGTGCCATCTGGAAAAGGCGGACATTAATCCCATATTGGGGGTAGTGCCGCCCCAAGTCTGTACATCCGAGGCTCAACTCGGACGAAGGGCCAGGTGCACCCTGGCATCACTGCGCTGTGGTCATTCTACCATGCTTATGTCCTACGCCAGCAAAATAGACAGCAGCAAATCAGATGTATGCCCGGACTGCGGCTGCCTCGGCCATGACACTGCACATCTCTTCAAATGTCCGGAGAGACCCACCACGCTGACCGTAATGGACCTATGGACGAATCCGTTACTGGTCGCCCAGTTCCTCAACCTATGACAAAACCCTCAATGTGGCTGCAAAGAAGAAGAAGAAGAAGAACGAAGGATTCGGCAGCACACCAGCTGGGGGTGCTGAAATTCGGTAGCAGCTCGTTAGCAGTAGCTACAGCAAGTGTACTGCCAACATCTTTATACCCGGGTTCAATTCCTAATGTGCCGATGTACTACTCTACAGGTTTCTGAAGAGACTTTATCCCTGCTACGTTTGACCTGCGATCATCAGCAGTTTCAAGAAAAATCTTCGCCAGGCAAAATGGACTTGTATCCATTCCGCCTGACAAAGACTTCTGAAAATTCTCAACAACCATTCCACACAATAATTTCCTCTTTGAATCAAAGACCACTGATGGTGATCGACGATCGCAGATAAAAACAAGGCAGTGATTGAAAGCGTCGCGAAAACTTGCGCTCCTCAACACCGTTGGGTGCCCGATGTCTAAAAAGACACGGGAGATCACCTCCTGCCCCGTGTTGACTTACTTGATAATGAAAGAATAGTGCTATGTCGGAGCCTCTTGGCAGATTGAAAAAAATTTATTATGAGGCGTCAAGAAATCTACGAAAATCATGGAAAAGTTCCTTGTGAAGGGTGTACAAAAGAGTTCGCGAAAGGTTTTCTTCAAAACTTTGCCTCTGGTGAGCCTTCGGTGCCTAGCACCTTCTTCAGACCTAAAATACATGGGGTGGTAGCAAACCCCTTGAAATCGCCACTTAACACGAACGTCAAAGTGGTACTTTAGTGCCATTTGATTATCAAAGGGTGACATGATGGGTAGAAGAATGTGATGCTCCGACACGCTTGCCTTCAAAACAACGTTTAGCCTTGGATTCAAACCAGCGCTCACCGTGCAAGAGACTCGAGCGTTGGCACTGCGCTATGACAACTGTTGGCGTGTCCGGCATTGCGGCCGCTCTTACACCCATCGCCCGGGTCAAACGAGCTCAAAGGACGGCGACAACCTGAGGGCGGATTTGTTCTACCACCCAACGACGTTGTGAGCAATCGGACAGTATTTGCTTGATATAGGGCGTCCATAACACCTATTCGGATGCTCAAATTTGTTTTCTGGGTTCCCTAAATGCGATAAGCAGACTCCAAGAACTCATAGGCGATTCGTCAACGTTACGTGTACTTTTCAATGTGAGAGGGCAGAATTTCACGAACTTATCCAATCAAAGAGCATGCATAGATCGAAGAAGGGAAAATGCGTGTTTTGTGCATTCCACTCCGTGAGTATTCTTTTTTACGAACATTTGTTACTCACACACGAGGCAGTCAATGAAGAAGCACGGTCAGAGTGAGGCGATCTGATTGGACCCGGAATCCCTATTGATATTGATATAAATTAATGATTGTATTGCGTTGATTATTCATCTCCTCGCCTGTTAGTTTTTTCCGAGATACATATACAGTAGTGAGCAAAAATATCAGAACACCCACTTCCAATCAGCTCGGTCTTTCGCATATATCTTTGCTATGATGAAACATTACCACACTGAATTTCAATGCTTCGTGGAGCTTGCGTACAGCTCTGTTCTTACTCAGAAGTTCTGGAACATCATGCGAGCAGCATAAGACGACCTCAACATGTTTCCGACATGTTATCTCGTCTCGCACAGCTTAAAAACATGCTTCCGTCGCGGGTTTTCCAGGAGAGCGATAGCCGGGCAGTCAGGGAGCGAGCAAACATGGTACCGTCAGGCATCAAACATATTACGGCATCTTTAAGCAGGCATTTTCGAATTTTCGCCCGCTCGCTCAACCGATTTCGCGCGAACATTCTCACTGCTTCCCCCTTCACCCCCCCCCCCACATAACTGCTGTGGTTCATGTTTTCTTTGTCAGGATTCTCATGAAATTATTCTCCTATGTTGTATTATGCGCTGGCAATCAGCAATTGCCACATGAACATCTCTCAGTGCTGGCCGAAGCAATAAACTGTAATTTTTACTGTCATTTTTTCACAGTTGCAATGACATCTAGTATGCGGTTTCCTGTCTTTTCCTATAGCTTCGCCGCGTTCATGGCAGGGTTCAACCTGAGTGGTAGTTTTTTTATGCTGTAGTCTGGCCGATGTACAAGTATTGTAACCCTGGCAAGCGCTAATTCTCAATTCGTTCAAGTAATGTATGTGAGAAAAGAAAAACGTGGAAAAAGTCAATCATGTCCCAGAAAAGAACAAACACGCCCACCGACAAGTTTTTGATCTCAATAGATTCGAGACGCGCGTTGATCTTTGTTCTTTTTCTGGAAACTATTAGGGACCGATTAGAGTCCCGCCTCTGGAAGGCATGATCGAAACTCCTCTATTGCTTGCTGCCGCGCCTTCCAGCGGCGGAACTCTAATCGGCCCCTTACGGGATTTTTAGAGTTCCACCTCCGCGCGGCGCGATTTCATGATTCATATGCGAATCGACAAGCGGCGCGTGATCGATCTATGCCCACAGAAATCATCTCGTCGTGCAGCGCTGCGATGGAACCCTAAAACAGGTCTTGAGCTGAGGAATAAGTTCCCGCGCTTTTTTAAATATGTTATTTTCAGCATTGTTGAGCAAAGTATCATATAGCATTCGAAAGCGCATTTCACCGTATTTCTTGATCATTGTCGTCTCTCGTAAAAACGGGTAACTTCTCAATTTCACATTTGAACATACTGTGCAGTCAAGATCTTAATATTTTAAAATGGTTATATTCGCACTCTATACCAAGGCGGGGTGAGATTACAGCATTTGGTGCACTTTTGATGAGCGTCTCCCAAGGTTTTGCATATTCAGCTCTACGCGGAGGTCAAGTAGCTGTTTCAGCAAGTAATCCTGATTTGAAAACTTCTGTGAACCCTGTCCGTGGGTTTCTATTGGTTGGAATATGTTTTAATTTGGTCGAATTGTCAGAAATAGAAATTCTGAGGTTAGAGTCCGAGCAGGAACAGGATAATTTTCAAAGATGATAAAAGACGCTCAAACGACAACTTCGTCCTCAGGTAGATCTGAGACAATGTTGAAATTGAAAAAATGCTCCTGATATACACCAGGCGTTGGACGAAAACCGTATACTAGTTCTTCATGTTTGTGAGTGGCTTAGCCTCTCTAGTGAAATGCCGAAGTGGTCCATTGAAAACCTACATTTCTAAAGCAAATTCATTCTGAACACACTGTAAAATGAATTGAATTTTGCGCCAAAATCGTTTGTGAAGCTTCTCTGCATTAATAGACGTCGTTACTGTCATTTTGAAGTTTTTCTGCATTTGGAGACCTCGTCACTGTCATTTTCAAAGTTTTTCTTCACGTGGAGTTTGTGCCGTCACTGTTTTTCATCTTGTTTGACGGTCGCATCAACATTTTATGAAAAAGTGTTATGAAAATTTCTGTTGTCAACGTTTCCTCACCCAATATTCTCTACTCTTCGAAATCGGGGTCATAACAAAAAGCTGGAAGAACAGCCACCATGGCCGAAATACATTTACGTGAAGTCGAATTTTCTGTCGGTTCGCAATCAACCGCCACGAAGCGCTCATCTTAACCACTAAATTCACTGTACATGACTTTTATCCAGCAATAAGAATGCAGTCCAGTGCACGAAAACAAAACCTTAAAACTTCATGAGCACATCAAAATCAAATGCTACAGACTCGTAACCTGTTTGAACCCGAGTCCATGAGCAGGCCTGCTTTTGCGTAAGGCAAGGAATCCTACTCCAAACAACAGAGCAAGAGTTCACGTCTTCAGTACATGTTAGAATCTCGTTGTGCTTCAGTTTTTCTTGCCATTGGCCTCAGCGTTGTTGGCAATCTGTCAGCGTCGTAATCTAACTGACGCCAAATCTGACCCGAGCGCCAGGCAGCGAGCCACGAGAGTATAGCGAGGCTCTTTTCGACACGTTCAGCACCCAAGCATAACAGCTTTCCTTCATCTTTGTAGACAGCTATCGGTCGCGCATAGGGACAGCTTTCCGCAGCTATAGCAACATGCTACCTAAGACTTGCGTAACATGTCAGCTAAGGTGTTCGTAACATGTTTGCAAAGTTCTGAGTAAAGGCAAAGTTAACGATAATCTTCAATTCTGAGATTATTCGCTATATTGATTAAGTGGTCCCCGGGTAGAACTAAAATGACGAAAAAATCGAGAAAAACTCACTAGAAGTACAAGAAATCCTTAAGTATCACCCCGCCTCTTAAGTATCACAGTAAGTGTTTGTTGTGACAATGAAATCCTTTGTGGACCCGTCCTCTGCGATTCTCTACTCTCTATTGCTCCTTTCTTTCCTTAGGGCCCTAACTAATCCTGCTTTGCATAAAATATTTTTCTATTTTCGATTGACCCAATTTTCCAACGGTGGCAACCACCATGAACATGTTCATCCAATCGGACAACTGGTCCATGTTATAGAATAATCTCACCGAAATACGACGCTTTAATGCGTTTGTCGCCGTTTCTTCGTAAATTTGGTAACAGTCGGAGGCCAACGCATTGTTTTATGTGAAAAACTTGAAGACAAAAATCATCGTGAACACTGCCTTTAAAGGCAGTGTTCACGATGAATATGACATTCGAGTTCGACTAAAAAATGGGGTAGTTTGGTAGTGAGTTTTTACTGATTTTTGGAACGTTTTCGCTGCTTTCTCCGACCCTATCCCTTCCAGCTCAAAGAAAAAGAGATTTATCGTGAACACTGCCTTTAAGTTGGCTTCTGAAACGATTATTCATGAGATCTGGATTGTCGAATAAATTTTCAAGGGTTTGGGTAGTGTAAGGGCGATTTTCTGAAGCGACCTTGCTGGAGCTAGAAACTACGGGTATTCATTCAATAGAAAACAAGCTCCGAAAACACATATTAGTAACTAAAAAGGAGAGCAGTCAAAATAAACGGCCAACAGTGCAACACGATCTGATTTCTGTAGATTTTCTCGAAAAAAAAACATTCTCGAAGTGAACCAGTATGAAGACATTACAACATAATGAATATAAATGAAACACTAAGCTCATTCAAAATTATGATTCTTAGAGCTTTTCGTGCACGTTCAGTGATACAACTTTTTATGTGCAAAGTACCAAACTGCCGCCTCAAGTACCGAACAGAATTTAGAAAACGAAGTTTTTTGGTGTTTTTTTTTGCGCGCACAAAGATTACTGGCTCAAAAGTGGTCCAATTTTGATTTTGAAGTCATTTTTAAATATGGTTCAGTGTAGGAAACGATTCCTATTCTAAAGTGTTACAATGAGATAGATTTGAATCCAGAAGATTATCACAATTTGCACATCACCACTTCGAAAATTTCACCATGAACTGATCAGGCCGTCATAATAGCGAAATCTGCCTTGTTCTGACCTGTGGTCGATGGAATTCTGAGAAGTAAATGAAAATTCTAATTTAGTTAGTTCATTTTGAAAGGAGGTATGGCAATGCAGCGCTCTGTGCGCGCAAGAAGCGCCACAAAACGTCGTTTTTGCAAATTGCTCCGTGCTTCGAACTCGGTCAAAACTTCTTATCACAATTCCATGGAAAACTTCATGGAGTTCATTTGATGGTTACTCAACGCTAAAACTTTGGACAGTGACGGATGCCGCTCCAAGAAATTCCATATATTTCAGCAAAATGCGTGCAGTGCAGTATAAATATTCCTTCTGTAAAATCTATTGCACCAAAATCGACTTCACAAAGGTGTTAGACCTCTGATATTATGTCGATTAACATATCTCAGTTAGGTAGAATCTCGTTTAGGATGCAAAAGGATATATGTTTAAATTTAAACCCCGCGGAATATGGTGTTCCGATACTTCTGCCCGCGATTGTGAGTTCATAACCTAGGAAATGTAGAGCAATAAAGAATTTTAGAATATCGAGGGAGAACAACTGCAAAAACACGTCGAAAGCAAATCAATAAAAGAACGAGCAAGGCCGGCTGTCGACGGCTGGCACCAACTACGTTTAAGACAGTCTTGCTATGATGGTGACGAAAATCTACTCGGTAGTAGAATTTCGGAGATGGCGATCCCACTGTCTCACCCTCTCCTCCTACACACTATTTTGCCTGCCCTCTCGCGCGAATAACGAGATGATTGCGGATATTTCTCCCCATGAGGCCGACATATCGTCGACCTCTTGTGTAATTTTTGGATTTTTGAGCGTTTTGCAGCTCAGTGATCATTTCTACGAATCTGTGCCAAAAACTTAAGGTACCACTTGAGTGGCATCTCAAGCTCATCATTATGTCGAGCTCTCGCTTGGTTTGCTACCACCCATGATTCAGAACCGCACAGGAGTTTTCTCAGCAGAGAACTGGCTGGCCTGATCCACCGTTGGTTGTAGTAGAACCGCAACAGCGACTAAACAATTTCATACCCTTACTGCACCCTTGATTAGTCTGAAGCGTAATAGCTTCCCCTATCATGGGAGATCATAAAGTAACCAAAAGCAGGCAATGCTTTCATGCAATGCTTTGCAGCACTTGGCCAATTTTTTTTCGGCTGTTTATTTAAAGGCAGTGGTCACGATAAAAAACGTTATCGAACAAATACAAAAATCAGCTCAGATGGAAATCAGCTGAAAGTCTATCAAGGTAGCGCGGTGAAAAACGGACTAGAATCAGAGTTTCTAGGGCCAAAGATGCTAGTTCGAGCACACGTGCAGAGCGTCTCCCAAAAAGATCGCAGTCTTATGCCGAGCGGTCAAAAATCATAGATATTTAGAGGAAGAAATAAATGCAAATTTACTTAATAAAAACAAATGAACAATGAAAGCAAGCACTCCAGTCAAAGTTTTTGACTAGATGAGCACATAAATATTCGAGCAGATCAGTCCGAAGGTTAATGTTCATTGATTGAAATTCAATTTTAAGCCAGCTGATGTTCTTTATATTAGAGATCTTTATATGAGATGTTGTGAAGTGTTCTCGTCCAGCATCAAAAGACAAGAAAGTTCAGGTTTCAATGGCCCGGAACAGAGGCTTTTTCGCGAATTTTTCTTTTAGGTCCTACTACTCTAAACCCAGAAAAGGGTTTAGAGAGAAAAGGAAGAAGAGCATATTCGATCGCGACCATTGCCTTTAGGCAGACATTCGTTAAATCTCAATCGCGTCTCGAATTTTCGTTTCGACCGTAGCTTTCACTGAGCAGTGTAGTACAGAAATCGAGAAAATGCGGGGGGGGGAGTTCCCTGTGAGTGTTTGAGCATTCAATGCTTTGAACAGTTCATGATGATTGGCTCTGATTGATTGAGAATGCATGCCAAGGCGTGTCTCTATAAGAACTGCTGGTAATGAAAGTCCCTGAAATCCGAATTTGAAGGCAACGAGCCGTTATGAACACGGCTTTCGAGTCTTGAGGAGAAATGAAAAGACCAGGGTTTCGATAAAGCTGATTTCAGAGCCACAGAACACACTAAGCAATGGAGTAGGCCCTTCTCAGAACTTTGCAAACATGTTACGAACACCTTAACCGACATGTTACGCAAGTCTTAGGTAGCATGTTGCTATAGCTGCGGAAAGCTGTCCCTATGCGCGACCGATAGCTGTCTACAGAGATGAAGGAAAGCTGTTATGCTTGCGTGCTGAACGTGTCGGTAGGAGCCTCGCTATACTTACGTGTTTCGCTGCCTGGCGCTCGAGTCAGATTTGGCGTCCGTTAGATTACGATACTGACAGATTGCCAACAACGCTGATGCCAATGGCAAGCAAAAAACTGAAGCACAACGAGATTCTAACATGTACTGAAGACGTGAACTCTTGCTCTGTTGTTTGGAGTAGGATTCCTTGCCTTACGCAAAAGCAGGCCTGCTCATGGACTCGGGTTCAAACAGGTTACGAGTCTGTAGCATTTGATTTTGATGTGCTCATGAAGTTTTTAAGTTATGTTTTCGTGCACTGGAATGCATTCTCATTGCTGGATAAAAGTCATGTACAGTGAATCTAGTGGTGAAGATGAACGTTTCGTGGCGGTTGATTGTGCACCGACAGAAAATTCTTTAGTACCGTTTTCAAAGGCGATGTTTACGATGAGTTTCGCCTGCAACTTCTTCAGATGGAACTAGCACCATGTGTATCTAAAATCACGAATAGGCAACATAAAAAGGCTAGAAAGGACTGGCTCCGATATTACGGAGTTGAAAAACCCGCACTCACGTCGCGATTTCGTCTGCTCAAGGGTTTCAACCTTTAAAAAGGATTAGGGAACGTTCGACACGAAGGTCAGCTTCATAAAATCCCCGAGTGTCCAATCCATGACGAAAACCGGAAGACGGCGCGCTATGTCAGAACCAATATACTTCCAGCTAAAACGCCTGCTTCCACTCGGATAGCCTATCGACCCTACTTAAGGCAGCGTCCATACGTGGCGAAAGCGGGCGTTCCCGCTGTCGTCGCCTCTCGACGCTCCTCAACGCCGGAGCAGCCCAAGCCCGCAAATTAACCCAACCAAAGTCTATCTTGTGGAATGCTAAGGTTCGATTGAAAACGTTTGATCGGGTGATCAATTGCTCGAGTCAGCTCAATGGCTGATGATTTCCGACCGTTTTCGACTTCCGTGGTGGAATTATGGAAAACAAGGGCAGTAGTTTTGATACAGGTTCAATGCCACCTGTTTTGGTGATGGAGCAGTAAGCTTGAAGCTTGCTGCTTGCTTTGTAGTGCTGACGTAAGCGAGCGAGAGCGAGGGGAGAGGGAGCGAGAGAAGGAGCGCCTGTGAGCGGCTATCGAATCGTGTGCCCACGATGACCATCGATTCTGCGTAATCGCACGCTCTCGCCACGTAGGGACGGAGCCTAAAGCAGTCCG
Source organism: Aplectana chamaeleonis (assembly GCA_029168955.1). Classification (NCBI taxonomy): domain Eukaryota; kingdom Metazoa; phylum Nematoda; class Chromadorea; order Rhabditida; family Cosmocercidae; genus Aplectana; species Aplectana chamaeleonis. The sequence continues at coordinate 164,653 of JAPDOI010001027.1, read as the reverse complement.
TAGAATGAGGTTGTGATCTACAAAACTGATGTTGTATCGCAATCGAGTGGCTGAGCTTGTTTTGTGAAACCATACTAATCGCGCTTGAAAACAAGAGATGCTACCAAAAAGAAGGTGCAGGAAGAGAACTTCAAAAAAAGGTACTCAAAGGCATCGTCCGCGCTGGAAACCGCTTTCAATTTTCGTGTTCAAATTCATGAATGAGCCCAATAGAACATACCGGTAAACTACTGTGCGTCAAAATTAGGATTACATATGAGGTTGGAAGGGGTCAAAGATGAGGTTCCGCCACCAGTTGTCACCAGTCATCTAGCACTTTTTCATGCTGATGCGACCGTCAAACAAGATGAAAAACAGTGACGGCACAAACTCCACATGCAGAAAAACTTCGAAAATGACCGTGACAAGGTCTCCAAATGCAGAAAAACTCCAAAATGACAGTAACGACGTCTACGAATGCAGAAAAGCTTCAAAAACGACTTTGGAGCGAAATTTGAATTCAGTTTACGTGTTCAGAATGACTTTTCTTTAGAAATGGAGGTTTTTAATGGGCCATTTCGGCAATTCAATAGAGAGGCCAAGCCACTCAAAAACATGAAGAATTAGTATACGGTCTTCTGTGCGCACGATGCCTTTGAATCATTTTGATTTTTTAACGGACAGTTTGCTATGAGCAAGTGTGAGTGAGAGTCCAACGCTTGGTGTATATCAGGAGCAATTTTTCAATTTCAACATTGTCTCAGATCTACCTGGGGGCGAAGTTGTCGTTTAAGCGTCATTTATCATAATTGAAAATTATCCTGTTTTTGCTCAAACCACAGAATTTCATTTTCTGACATTCCGACCAAATTGAAACATACTCCAACCAACCAGAACCCACGGACAGGGTTCACGGAATTTTTTCTAAATCGAGATTACTTGCTAAAACAACTACTTGACCTTCGCGTAGAGCTTAATATGCAGAACCTTTGGAGACGCGCACCAGAAGTACACCAAGTTCTGTAATATCACCCCGCCCTAGTATAGAGAGTGAATATAAACATTTTAAAACATTATAGATCTAGACTGCACAGAATGTTAAAATGTGGAACTGACAAGTTACTCGTTTTTAAGAGAGAAGACAATGATCATGAGATACGGGAAAAATGCGCCTTCGAATGCTATATGGTACTTTGCCAGACAATGCTGAAAATAACATTTTTAAAAGGCGCGGGAACTTATTCCTCACCTTGAAGCCTATTTTAGAGTTCCATCGCAGAATTCGCATATGAATCATGAAATCGCGCCGCGGTGGAACTCTAAAAACTCCCTAAGGGGCCGATTAAAGTTCCGTCGCTGAAAAGGGAACCAAAATTAGTCATAGTGACCATTCCAAATGAAATGTACTTTTCTAGAATCATTTTCGGACGAGAAGTCCAAATATGCCCATCGCAGCTGCCTAGACCCACTCTGAAAAAAGTTATAGGCATTTTTTCTCCGATTTTCGTACTTATTGTACCCTCCAAAAGCGCATTATTTTTACGAAAATCTGGAAACTGACCTTATAATCGTGTTCAGCGCCCGAAACTACCCCACTAAGCAAAGTTAAACTTCGCGCGAGTATTGTAGTTGCGTAGGGAGGGTGGTTTTCGAAATCTTCAAAAATTCTGCAACGGAGTGTGTATTGGGTTCCAACCTATCTTTGCTCCATTAGCCGCGCAGCTGCAGGCAACCGATGTTGCAGCTCGCAACTTGAAGATAATCGTGTTGGAACAAAGATTACTTGTGCCAGAGCCGCGTGGTTCCAGCATGATTCCGTTCGCACTATGTGTTGCAACAGCGATTGTGTGCAACTGCGGTTCTTAATTGTGCTCTGATATAGCCAGTACAAAGCTCTACCAAATGTCTGCGCCTCTCGTATTCATCATGGACGCGAGAGCATTCCATGGAGATAAAAAACTGTGGAGCTCGGCTCTGCCGACCTGGCCCGCATATTGAGCAAGGAAAGGTTTAAACCCGATAATAAAATGAGTGAGTCAGTATGAGCCGCAAAGCGGTCGGTCATACCTGAATCTGGTTATCAACATTATTTTTCTGCTACTGACTACGCTTAGCTGGAAATGCCAGGGGAAGGTTTCACTGAAAAAGTAAGCTCGAAAGATTAATCAAAAGCCCAGAATTTGAAAAAAGTTAAAATTGAAAATTCATTTAAACCCTCTACAACAGGCTTGGTCTGTTCCCTCGATCCCATTTCCACGATTTGTTACGATTTTGGGCCGAAATTTCGTAAATCTTAAATCGTAAAAAATTGCCGAAAACGCCCGTAATTCGTAAATCGTAAATCGTAATTCGTAACTACGCACAGCCCTGGTATGGACGCTGCCTTAGCAGTCTCAAACAGTCGGGGGAGTACGTGGGCACAATAGAGTTAGTACTCTAGGGCAAACATGAAATACTACCGCCTCATTGTGAGGAGGAGCTGCTGCTGACGGCAGCATATGCTGTCAACGTATGCTGGCGTTCTACCCCTCGTTATCGATAGCCAGTTCTGTATACTTTGGCGATCCCAGTACTCGAAAATCAGATAATTGAATTTTTCGCAGCCATTCCAGAATTTTTTCTAACTTTCCCTATTTTCTTAAGTTGGTCTAGGCTTAACGCTTCCACAATCAATGACAGAGCAGATTTCATGTCATTCATCAAATTATAATTAACAATTATTAAAAACTATTTGAATATTCGAATAATTTCGGAATAACCAAGAGTTTAGGTTTAATGAAAAGGTATTCTTCTACCCTTTCATGAAATGAGGGAGCCTTGCATCCTGAGGGAATACTTGGAAGCACAAACGGTTCGAATACATTCTGATATTTCCAAAAGTTTAGCTTCCTGGCAAAAGTAATGATTTGGCAATGTTATAACTACAAGAAATATAGAAGTTGACAAAATAAAATAAAAAAAACGTCTTGGAATATCTTTGAAAATGATTTGGCACAAAATAACCAGAACTATTGAAAAACTGGGAAATGTAGTGAAATACCCAAAACCGGATTTGGCGGTCAATCATAGGCCAACTTTTGATAAGTAGTGACTGACGAGGGATTAAATTCTACTAGATTCTCCGTTAAACTTATCAAAGCTAAATCAAGTGCGCATCGGATTTGAGCTTTATGTTCACATAGCTTGACCCACCCTGATTTCCGTATTACATCTTCAATGAAACTTTTTACGGTTTCCGTTGCGCACTTGATTTAGCTTTGATAAGTTAAACGGAGAATCTAGTAGAATTTAATCCCTCGTCAGTCACTACTTATCAAAAGTTGGCCTATGAATGACCGCCAAATCCGGTTTTGGGTATTTCACTACATTTCCCAGTTTTTCAATAGTTCTGGTTATTTTGTGCCAAATCATTTTCAAAGATATTTCAAGACGTTTTTTTTATTTTACTTTGTCAACTTCTATATTTCTTGTAGTTATAACATTGCCAAATCATTACTTTTGCCAGGAAGCTAAACTTTTGGAAATTTCATATATTTTTACCAGAGGTCCCCTTTCTGACCTGATTTTTGCTTAGCGATTCCCACTCTGGAGAGGAAAAACCTTTTATGGAAGCTTTTCCCTACGGTAAATAATTAAATCATTACCGATCGGTGTGGTCGGACGACTATAACTCCTAAAAATTGTGACCCGCAGACATAAAAAGACCCATTCTTTCCTACTGAGGTCCCGCACACTTTCTTTGGCGTCCTGTGCACTCCCACTGGGGCCCGCACACTTTTTACGGCGTCCTGAGAATTCCCGCAAGGGGCCCGCACACTTTCTGCGACGTCTTGCGCACTTCCACTGGGGGCCCGCACACTTTGTACGGCATCCTGCGCACTCCTCAAATCCTATTCACACCAATCGTCTCAAAGAGGAAACAATCCTGGGCGGAAGACTATCATTGGCTTTGTTGATTTTCATTAGTTCATTTTCAAAGTTCAGTGAGCGTCGGATGGTTTACAATAACATGTTTACATGTTTTTACCCGTCTTGGCCCTCAAATTTGAGAATCCGCTAAAATTGAGCTTTCAGTCCATTTCCAGCCTCCTGTCAAAAAATTACTTCCTAGCTGAATTTTAAGTGTTGCAACAAGATCGTGAATGCCGTCTGAAAAAAGGAGATTAACAGTTTTTCGACCAAAATCACGTGGTTTTCGCCATTTTTCTCGAGCGCCAAGAGACCATTCCACAAGGATCATCCCTGTTGTGATCCTAACGGGACTCTGAGAGTTTTGGCCGCGTAAAAGCCGGGAAATAGGCCACCAGCCGGGAAATAGGCCACCAGCGGCTCCTGGTGGGCTATTTCCAGGCTATTCCGCGGCTATTTCTCGGCTTCTCATGGAACGGACCAGAAGTAGCCGAGAAATAGCCGAGATATAACCGAGAAATATTCAGAAATAGTCAAAATTAACCAAGACGCAACCGTCGCCGGCTCGACGAGCCACCGTGTGGGGCCGCCAGCGGTTGGGCGGGGCTTCCAGAGGTTGAACGAGGTCCACGAACCTCAAACTTGAGTAATTGAACCGACGGAGGTGCTGACATCTGAATTATGCCTCTGGAATGCTCCGTATATCTGCCTGGAGAGCATTATTTCTCGGCTATTTCGCGGCGAGATTCATTTGGCGGCTATTTTGCGGCGAGCATTTTTTAGCGGCTATTACGCGGCAAGCAGGCATTTCGCGGCTATTTCTCGGTCAAGACTCTCAGAGGAGGTGGGGGTGACCCCACCACCACTGCTCGCAGTGGGGTCCACCACACTGCAAACCGTGGGGAGATGGGCCTATACTTGGTTACCACCTCCCCCCCCGAGCCGAGGGGGTATCCCCTCGGCGACAAAAATTATCCTCCGGAATCCGGTGGATCTTCTGGAAAGTGACTAAGGCCACCTTCCAGGTCCGGCTCCGAAGAGCCGACTGAGGCACACGGTGAGATGAGGAGCCTTTTATACCAGCAACATTGTCAATACCTTTGTCTTAACATGTCTATGTTCATCCGCGTCTTGACTTAGTACACGTGAAACAGGTTTTAACTTGCCTCAATATGCCAGAGCGCAACTTCAACAGGATAATTCCTGAGTGAGAATTTAGTGCCGGAGGCAAATTATAACCGTCTCTTTCTGCGGCGTCCTGCGCACTCCTCAAATCCTATTTACACCAACCATCTCAAAGAGAGAACAATCTTGGCCAGAAGCCTATCATTAGCTGTGTTGATTTTCACTAGTTCATTTTCGAAGTTCAGTGAGCGTCGGATGGTTTACAATAACATGTTTACATGTTTTTACCCGTCTTGGCCCTCAATTTTGAGGTTCCGCTAAAATTGAGCTTTCAGCTCCAAAATTGTATTGGAGCTAGCTGCATCCATTTCTAGCCTCCTGCCAAAAAATTAGCTTCCTAGCTCAATTTTAAGTACTGCAACAAGATCGTGAACGCCGTCTGAAAAAAAAGGAGATTAACAGTTTTGCGATCAAAATCACGTGGTTTTCGCCATTTTTCTCGAGCGCCAAGGAACCATTTTTAACCATCTTTGGGTGTGTACCCCAACTTTTAACGCTCTTTCCAATGAAGACAAAACCGCATTTCCATATTCACTACGAACGCCGATTTCGTAATCGCAAAGTTGCGGGTGGGCGAGTTAAAGCCAAATCTGGTGCGCGCTTCGCGCGCACCACAATTCAGGCTAAATTCCAAATTATTCGAAATAATCGAATACTTCCCGTGCCCAAGTGTAATTTGAACTGCCACCCTCTTCACCGGTGTTGGGTATGATCCTTGTCACGGCCAGCAGCAAGGAGGCTAACCTCGCCACGGTCCGTAATAAAGGAATCATCTTCGCCACGGTCTACAACGAGGAGGTTTCCCTCGCGGGCCATGGGGATGATCCGCTCAGACTCCAAAATTTACGTTTAGAAAGTGACGTGAGGTCACCTTCCCGGACGGGCCTGAAACGGTCAACAGCCCCGTCTGCGAGACAGTCCACCTTATACAGTGCGTATCATAATTATAGCAACACACTCAAATCTCTATTATCAATGTCCACGCTACCTTTCGTCAACCGGCACTGTCACCATTCAACTCCACGTATTCAATAACCCTTATTCACAAAATTTTACTGAAAACCGTCAAGAAATAAGATCTATTTTGTATATAACTTTTAAAGTCTTCAGTGAGGAACCGCCGACTGAGTCTGAAGTTTTGGATTGTGTCCGGAAAATGAAGAATGGAAAGGCAGGTGGAGATGACATTATCACTGCTGAAATGCTGAAAGGTTTTCCTCCGTCTGGGATTCGTGAAATGACCAACACCATCCGTGCTATATGGATGAGCGAAAGGATACCCGATTCGTGGAGACATGCGATCATCGTACCTCTTCATAAGAAGCTATCCGTCACGGATTCTAAGAGCTACAGAGGAATCTCTCTACTTCGTGTCATGTACAATGTTTTAAAACGTATCATTCTCGAGCGAGTTATCAAACATCGTGAAAGAACGACCAGAGATGAGCAAGAAGGTTTTCGACCTGGAAGATCGACCATCGACCAAGTGTTCGTCGTGAGAAGAGTAATTGAATCGTGGCAGCGGTATTCGAAGCCAATACAGCCTGTTTTTTTGAACTTTGAAGCCGCGTTCGACTCTCCTCATCGTGATCGATTGCTCAATGCTCTGCGAGCAGATGGAGTCCCGGAAAAGCATGTTCGGTTAATCGAGGACATGAACAAAGAAACAACAGCAGCAGTTCGTACACCTGTCGGATTTACGTCAGCTTTCGAGGTGAAAACAGGAGTAAGGCAAGGAGCCGTTGCAGGACTTTTTCTTTTCAACTTCGCCGTTGATGACATCATGCGTAGTGTTGCAGAACAGTTTCCTGCGGATGTGATCCTAACACCATCAGGACACTCCCTTGTCGACTTGGAGTACGCCAACGACACCGTGTTATTCGCTGAAAACAACGCAAAACTGCAAAGGATTGTGAACCTCGTTTCGAAGCATGCCGTAGGCTATGGACTTCGTCTTCGTCCCGACAAATGCAAGCAGATGTGGGTCTCTCAGAGGCCTTCAACGGGAGTTTGTGTGGACGGACAACGTATCGAATTGGTGGATAATTTCTGTTATTTGGGCTGTTTGCTGAAGAACGATGGTAGTTATGCAGCGGCTATTCGACAACGATGTGCAAAAGCTACGTCTGCATTTAATTCTCTAACCAAGTGTTTGTGGTCTACCACCATCGCGAAGGAAGTCAAGTTGCGCGTCTACCTATCCGCTATTCGCCCTATCATGATGTACGGATCGGAGACGTGGGCAGCACCGAAGACGCAGATGGAAAGGTTGGATTGCACGGAGAGGAAGCTTTTTAGGCGTTTGCTTGGATATTTCTGGCCGCGTGTAAGCCATAACGAAGACCTTTACAAGGAAATCGACGCAGTACATCAACGCTTGACACGAGGGAGGTGCCAGCATCTCCTGACGCCATCTCAAGCAGCAATGGAAAAGTCGACTTCGACTGCTCGGGCATATACTAAGAAGAACGCCGCATCGTCTCGTACAACACGCTTTAGGAATGCTTCCAAATTCTGTCTGGAAACGGCCACCTGGGCGTAGGCGAAAGTTCTGGACGGATGTGGTTGAAGAGGATTTGAAGTCACTCGGCATCGAAAGACAGTTCAGGCGCGATGTTTCGTTTCGCAGGAAATGGAATAGTGACAGCTGGATGGAATGTGTTCAAATTGTGGCTGAAGACCGTGAAAATGGGCACGGCTGACTACTAGGACGGCACACCTCGGCGATGATGCGGAATGACCGCGTCAGGCGAAAGCCAACCGATTAAGTCAAGTAAGTCAAGTCAATGTTTTAGAATGTTTTAATGCCTTTTCATGGCATGATATATGATCACAAGATATCACAAGGTAGCCGAGATGAACGCAAGACTCAGATTTCAGGCAGGACTCGAACCAGCATTGCACGCTTTACGGGAGAGAGTGTTACCATCACACCAGCAACACCCCGCTCCCTCAGCTAATGGCTCGACTTGGGTTGGGGTTCGGACCAATGTTAGGTTGTATCACATCTCGCGCCGTAGCCTGGGTCCATCTCAAGGCATAGGACACTCAACACTTATTTTTCGAATTTTATGCTTGCCTTGGAGAGAATTACAAGCTGATCACAACGGAATCTCTGAAATCCGTCAAGACCCTTGCAAACAGAGCTATGGCTCCTCAAAGGCAGGGTTCTCGATAAAATCGGTTGTTGTGCTATCCTTGTGAAAAGGTATATCTGGCCATCACAAGAGTGAGAATAAAAAAATGGGAGAAAATCGCTCAAAAATAAGTCACTGCTTGGTGTCCCAACTATCGAGATTTCTACAATCATTTTGTGAACTTTCATTTTGCTTCTAAAGTCATTTCTGAGCACTTATGGAGACTACTGACCACTTTAAAAGCAAAATCAATGACGGGTAAACAAGCATGAATGAAAATCACTTTAATTAGGGGACCGGCCGACACCTGTGATTAGCCGTTAAACCTTGTTTCTGAAATTTCTCCCGCAAAGTTCCGGTTTTTCCCTTTTTTTACTTTTCAGAAATAGTTTTTTATCGCGAACCCTGCCTTTAACTATGCCTACATTTTGCGGCAGTATTCACCATGAGACAGTTGCCCATTTTTTTGGCAACAAAAACGTAAGCTTTGGGTCCCTCTACGAAGAGTAAGAACGTAAATACGGCAGAAATCGACTAGGATGTGGGTGAAAATCTCGTGGGCCGGCCACCCCATCGGGCCACCCCGCCCACCTCCTATAACAGTTGTACTGCGTTCGTTTCACCGTGGGAAAAGGCATCGAATTTTCGAATACTCTTTATCGCGAAGGTTATAAAATACCAGCGTGTACATCACCCCCTTTTATACTTCAAGGATTCTTTGGGTACAAGAAACAGAAAGGAAAGCCACTTACCTAAAAATTCTAAAGCGCGAAACCATTTACCTGACGTCAGGTTCGATACGATGTCCGCAGTCTCCCAAAACACTAAAACAGGCAGGCGAAAATGTGGGGTGGTAGTAAACCAGACGAGAGCGGGACTTAGGGGTGAACTTAAGGTGCCACTTAAGTGGCACCTTAAGTTTTTGACATAATTTTTTAGAATTGTTATTTAGTGTGCCAGAAGCTCAAAAATCTAAAATATACACGAGAGGTCGACATTAGGTCGACCTCATGAGCAGATTTCGCCCCCTTTTCCGGGTGGTCCTCTCCCACCGATGAAGAGAACGAGAGCGTCTTCTCGTTCTTTGTTCGAGGCGGCGAAGAAATAGCGTGAAGGACAGGAGGGAGAGACGGCGGGGTCGCCGTCTCCGAAAATCTACTCCCGAGTAGATTTTGGTCACCCTCAGAGCCAGTTGCTGGTGATTGACGCAAACAATGTTGACGCGCCAGCCATCGTCACCCGTTTCTTACTTGGATCAATACATCTCTCCCATTTGTGTTATTATTTGTTTTACCCTATATTCCTTCTTCGATGAAATCGCTGATTCGTCAATTCTGTGATTGTTCTTTGTTGTTTGTGTCTTCATGTGCTTAATCTTGCTCATTCGATATTTTTCGTGATGTTGGCCGTTTATTTTCTAACCTGCATTAGACGCTTTTTCAGGACTCGCCATAAAGCGAATTGCTATGCACCAGATGCTCCGTTTGAAAAAGGAAGGTTAGCTTTTCATTTATTTTTCTTTCAATCACCAGTATAGCATATTTCCCTGATTATGAGGACGGCACTAGGAACGGTAGGCTCCACCAATACGGTAATGATGTCTCCTCACCCCTGGTCGTACAATCTGCTCATTAATCACTCCTCCTGCAGCAGCAGTACTAGTTATCCTTTGACTGAGCCCTCAAACTCGCAGGTTGTTAGCAGTAGCTGCTGCCAACGAACAGCCGCTTCCCCTACAGCACGGGTGCTGCTAATCCCCTTGTGCCGAAGTACTAACGCTATTGTGCCGACGTGCTGCCCCTCGACTGTCTAGAGTACAAAGAGCCATCGAACAAATCGACCTATAGTCAGAAAAATGGGAACTTTCTCTGGCTGCTAAGAAATCGAGTTCTTTTGTTATTGGGAGTCAAATTCGAATGCCCCACCTATAATATGCGCTGAGAGGGACCACGCTAAGCACCGTTTTAAATGTTCGGGACTTAGGCTTTCCCATAACTAGTGAACTAAACTTGAACTCGCATTACATATCTTTGGTGAACAGAGCCAATTACCGTACACATGATCATTTCAAGATTTTGGAATCTAAAGATTCTCAGGTATTATTAACAGCATATGAAACATATGTTAGACCAATTGTTGGATGCGGTATTTCCGTTAAAGATCATACAGAACAACTTTGCACGAAGTTTGCTAAGGTGTATCAGTGTAAGCCACTCTCAGCTACCTAGTGATTCTGTCAGATCCAATCAAGTCGAATTACTGTCTTTTTTATAGGAAGACGAGAAACTGAATGATGTTTCAAGTCCTAAATGGAAAACTCTCTATAAATCTCCTGAGTTTTTCAGCGTCCTTTTGTCAAGAAATAGAAGAAGACAATTAAGACTGTATCTTCCAGTGGCGAAGTCTTAGGCAAGGGAAAATTTTTTACTTACAGGATCCTCGGGAGTTCAACCTTCTATTCAGGCGAAACGATGGAACGTTGTTAATGTCTTCTCAAAGATTTGAGACTTTCTATTCTCAGCTCATGATTTTTTTTTTGGAGAAAAGAACATTGTTCAAATCCTTTCGTCATCATTGTGTTTTGTGGTTCTCTTGTTTTCTTTATGCATCCAGTCAAACGGTTGGCAATGCCTTCACGTCAAGTAATAATAATAATAATAATAATAATAATAATAATAATAATAATAATAATAATAATAATAATAATAATAATAATAATAATAATAATAATAATAATAAAAATAATAATAATATTTTCACACGATTGACTAGATCACGGCAGGGGGTGTGTATACAAGTCTGTTGGCCTAAAATGGCGAATCTTCTCTTCCAACGCCCAATCGTTATCTCCACAGTGCTTCGCATTCCACAATGCTCGCGATTGTATCGCCTCTTCTGAGCGTTCCCTCCATCACTGCGGGGCCGAAAAGGGGTTAGGATACCGTATCGGTATTCTTGAGCAGTAGACCGAGATTATACAGCTTTATTCGACTTACGTTTCGGCAATCTCGGCTTCGTCAGAGCCTGGAAGCCAAAGATACATAAGGAAACTAGCCGTCCAAGCACTATTTCAGAACGATAGGACTATTTCAATAGAAAACTGAGAAAAGCGACATCGTGTGGCAATATGAAAAGCTAACCTTTAGTATGTAGACTGAAGCCTGCCAGACACCCTCAGATGGTCTTAGATGGCGGGTGAATGAGTGGGACCATATCGGTCCACCCACCTCGTTAGCCTTCAGAAGGCTGATCAAGCTCATTAGCAGATCAAAACCCACAAAGGTCAACAAAAGGGGCTAGTTCTTGAGTAATCGCCACACATTCGTCCTTTCTATTGATCTTTGGACTTTTGGAGTTTATCCAAAATGCCTCAAGGGTTCTGCGTGCGGAAATCTCTGACTCGCGCGCAAGTATCGTGACTGCAATATCGAAACATCTGTTTCCATGTACGCGCACCCGGTGCTCTCCCAGAGGAGTGGATACCTTGCACTTTTTCATGCCATCCACGTGTTCTTTAACCCTAACGCAGAGAGCCCTGCCTGTTTCTCCTACATATTCCTCTCTGCACATCTGGCAAGTGATTAGGTAAACCACCCCTGTGCTAGCGCAATCCCCTTCCCTTCCGTTTGGGCAGACCACACACGATGGCGTCATTCCGAAGCGGTCATACAGTCGGTTTTGAATCAATTGTCCTTTGAGGTTTTGAGGAGGGATCTCGATTAGCCGTACTGCGTCCTGGAGGTCTGCCTTCCGCATACAGGAGCGTACTGCTGCGCTTAGCTCTTCGGTAACGAAGGGCACACCAGACCCTATTTTTGACCTCTCCTCGTCATCGCTGATCGCTCTGGGTGGTCGCCGTCGGAAACTGTTGGATCCTCTGGCAGGGTAACCGTTTTGTTTGACTATTCGCTGTGCTAATCCTACTGAGGCGGTCTTCTGCGTGGTATCAGATGAGGCTGTGATAGCTGTGCGGAACATGTTTTTTATTATGGCTTTTTTGACTGTAGTGGGATGTGCAGAACTGTAATGGACAATAATATTTTTACTTGTGGGTTTGCGGAACCATCTGGTTTTGTATGAACCCTCGAAAAGTTTGACCCGAGCATTCAAAAACGGAAGCCACCCAGTCGCCGTTGGTTTTTTGCGTGTAAATTTAATGTATTCCGATTGCTGATTCAGGAGATCGAAACAGGTGTCCATCTCGGTTTGAGTGGCGCACACAATAAAGCAATCGTCGATATAACGACAGTAAATGAGTGGGTGGCGATCTAGAACTGGCGATTTTACTTTATACATAAACGTGACTGCTAAGATAGGAGCCAAACACTGTCCCATAGCCAGTCCCCTAACTTGTTTGAAATAGTCCCCAGACCACCGAAAAACATTGCATTTTAGACATTCGCTGAGCAGCGACATTATTTGAGATATCGAAAGACTGTACAGGTTGATGTTTGCCTGATGTTCCGTGACAACTTCGAAGACCGCCTGCAAAGCGCAATCATTTGAAACATTGGTGTACAATGATGTTACATCAAAAGACTCCATAACGAAACCCTCCTCTAATCTACCGTTAGCTAATTTTTGAAGGAAGCTGCCGGTGTTAGCGAGGTGTGCGGGTAGGAATTTGAAGAGTTGAACTAGAATTAAGTTCAAAAACCATAAAACCCGGTCTGTTGGACCTCCGATATTGCTGATAATGGGTCTTATTTTGAAAATAGATGGATCAGCTGCGGCGTCAATGTTCGTCAATGATAAGCCTTCTGAAGGCTAACGAGGTGGGTGGTCCGATATGGTCCCACTCATTCACCCGCCATCTAAGACCATCTGAGGGTGTCTGGCAGGCTTCAGTCTGCATACTAAAGCTTAGCTTTTCATATTGCCACACGATGTCGCTTTTCTCAGTTTTCTATTGAAATAGTCCTATCGTTCTGAAATAGTGCTTGGACGGCTAGTTTCCTTATGTATCTTTGGCTTCCAGGCTCTGACGAAGGCGAGATTGCCGAAACGTAAGCCGAAAAAAGCTGTATAATCTCGGTCTACTGCTCAAGAATACCGATACGATATACTATTATGCCGAGATTCATGGAAAGTCGAACGTGGGTTAGGATACCATTCCCATTAGCATAGCCAGAATCACCCAACAGCGTGTATCCTCTAACCGTTTCTCCCGAGGCGAATGCATGTCCGGCAGCTGATCTTCTCCAGACCATAGAGTCGTGGACGGACCCGGGATAGCTGCTGTTGACATAGAGAATGCGGCCCACGGCGTCCGAAATAATGCAGACGTTCAGTGCCGCGAAGTTCTTCCTGCACATATACTGAAAGCCATCAACTCGCGGCGTTCGGATTGCGATGAGAGTGCCGTCAATGCACCCAATCACGTCTGGAATGGTCAATGGATGGATTAGCGGGGTCAATGGATTAGCTTTTCATATTGCCACACGATGTCGCTTTTCTCAGTTTTCTATTGAAATAGTCCTATTGTTCTGAAATAGTGCTTGGACGGCTAGTTTCCTCATGTATCTTTGACTTCCAGGCTCTGACGAAGGCGTGATTGCCGAAACGTAAGCCGAATAAAGCCGTATAATCTCGGTCTACTGCTCAAGAATACCGATACGATATACTATTATGCCGAGATTCATGGAAAGTCGAACGTGGAGTATACTTCGCGATGTGCCAGCAGACTATTATCGACTTGTAAAGGAAGTTCTGTCCCTTCGACAAAAGATAGTCGTAGCGAGGCAGACCACCTATTTTCTTCGCCGCTGCCAACAACACAACGTCATTCCCAACTTCATCGGGAAGAAACGCTTGTTCGAACTATGCGGACGATCACATGGCGACAAGAAGGTGCAAGCAGTCGAGCAACAACTTCTGAGAATTTGTATCAAGAACAAGAAAGATCATTTGTATGCACTGTTGAATAGTTGTATTGCAAAAGAGGAGTGTTGTGAACGTTTCTTGCCGGATCGCCTGTGGAGGAGAATCGTAGGTGAGTCAAAGACCATATGTGATTCTATCCGTTCTAGGACTAAAGTAAGGCTTCAGGGTAAATTTTCTGGATTACTGGATCGAGAGCGTTGTCGTAATGCGCAAATCAGCACTAACACCTTTAGCAGAAATCCCAGCGTCGAAGATAGTGTGGGTGATGTGCGCGGTCCTCGGGTCACGGTTCTTGGTGACGTCACGTTGTCCCAAGATGCGCTCTGTGTTGGACTTGGGGCCGAGTTTCGCTCCTAGTCGTTCTTTGTGCTGTAACTTGTCACGCAAGGTTGTTGGCAGCCTGCAATCGTTACATGACCGTCTGCGACAACGAGCAAAAGTCGATTCGCTGGGACCAAGGCCAAGTATTGTAAGTAGTCCTGCGATCCCTTCCCCTCCCTTCCCGGCCACCTACCTCAGCCCAAAGGAGCCCAATATTGCGGTGGACATTAAGTTCCGTTTGTTTTCCACCTCTTTGCTTACTGTCTTGCGTAGGTGCTCAGCAACTCGAGCGCAATCCAATTTGACAACGGCACAAAGATAGGGACTACGTGAGATACGAGACCTTGTAACAGCTGGCACCATAAAAATCAATGTCAGTGACAAGGGTGGGGAATTTGTTGTTCTCTCGCAAGATTCGGACCGGGCTATAACTCGTTTGCACCTTCAAGATCGTACTCTATATGCCCCTTCTAGCCCTGAGGAGTTTGGCAGGCAATATCGTCGCCTCAATAGGATATGGAGCAAAGTACTCAATGCTGTCAATTTGGCTAGGAGCACAGCTGTTCGCCTTAAGAATGACCTACCCGTTTGTCCTGTTCTATACACGCTCATAAAAACACACAAGTTGACCGCAGATAACATTGACGCCGCAGCTGATCCATCTATTTTCAAAATAAGACCCATTATCAGCAATATCGGAGGTCCAACAGACCGGGTTTCATGGTTTTTGAACTTAATTCTAGTACAACTCTTCAAATTCCTACCTGCACACCTCCCTAACACCGGCAGCTTCCTTCAAAAATTAGCTAACGGTAGATTAGAGGAGGGTTTCGTTATGGAGTCTTTTGATGTAACATCATTGTACACCAATGTTTCAAATGATTGCGCTTTGCAGGCGGTCTTCGAAGTTGTCACGGAACATCAGGCAAACATCAACCTGCACAGTCTTTCGATATCTCAAATAATGTCGCTGCTCAGCGAATGTCTAAAATGCAATGTTTTTCGGTGGTCTGGGGACTATTTCAAACAAGTTAGGGGACTGGCTATGGGACAGCGTTTGGCTCCTATCTTAGCAGTCACGTTTATGTCTAAAGTAGAATCGCCAGTTCTAGATCGCCACCCACTCATTTACTGCCGTTATATCGACGATTGCTTTATTGTGTGCGCCACTCAAACCGAGATGGACACCTGTTTCGATCTCCTGAATCAGCAATCGGAACACATTAAATTTACACGCGAAAAACCAACGGCGACTTGTGGCTTCCGTTTTTGAATGCACAGGTCAAACTTTTCGAGGGTTCATACAAAACCAGATGGTTCCGCAAACCCACAAGTAAAAATATTATTGTCCATTACAGTTCTGCACATCCCACTACAGTCAAAAAAGCCATAATAAAAAACATGTTCCGCACAGCTATCACAGCCTCATCTGACACCACGCAGAAAACCGCCTCAGTAGGATTAGCACAGCGAATAGTCAAACAAAACGGTTACCCTGCCAGAGGATCCAACAGTTTCCGACGGCGACCACCCAGAGCGATCAGCGATGACGAGGAGAGGTCAAAAATAGGGTTTGGTGTGCCCTTCGTTACCGAAGAGCTAAGCGCAGCAATACGCTCCTGTATACGGAAGGCAGACCTCCAGGACGCAGTACGGCTAATCGAGATCCCTCCTCAAAACCTCAAAGGACAATTGATTCGAAACCGACTGTATGACCGCTTCTGCATGACGCCATCGTGTGTGGTCTGCCCAAACGGAAGGGAAGGGGATTGCGCTAGCACAGGGGTGGTTTACCTAATCACTTGCCAGATGTGCAGAGAGGAATATGTAGGAGAGACAGGCAGGGCTCTCTGCGTTAGGGTTAAAGAACACGTGGATGGCATGAAAAAGTGCAAGGTATCCACTCCTCTGGAAGAGCACCGGGTGCGCGTACATGGAAACAGCTGTTTCGATATTGCAGTCACGATACTTGCGCGCGAGTCAGAGATTTCCGCACGCAGAACCCTTGAGGCATTTTGGATAAACTCCAAAAGTCCAAAGATCAATAGAAAGGACGAATGTGTGGCGATTACTCAAGAACTAGCCCCTTTTGTTGACCTTTGTGGGTTTTGATCTGCTAATGAGCTTGATCAGCCTTCTGAAGGCTAACGAGGTGGGTGGTCCGATATGGTCCCACTCATTCACCCGCCATCTAAGACCATCTGAGGGTGTCTGGCAGGCTTCAGTCTGCATACTAAAGGTTAGCTTTTCATATTGCCACACGATGTCGCTTTTCTCAGTTTTCTATTGAAATAGTCCTATCGTTCTGAAATAGTGCTTGGACGGCTAGTTTCCTTATGTATCTTTGGCTTCCAGGCTCTGACGAAGGCGAGATTGCCGAAACGTAAGCCGAATAAAGCTGTACAATCTCGGTCTACTGCTCAAGAACACCGATACGATATACTATTATGCCGAGATTCATGGAAAGTCGAACGTGGGTTAGGATATCATTCCTATTAGCATAGCCAGAATCACCCAACAGCGTGTATCCTCTAACCGTTTCTCCCGGGGCGAATGCATGTCCGGCAGCTGATCTTCTCCAGACCATAGAGTCGTGGACGGACCCGGGATAGCTGCTGTTGACATAGAGAATGCGGCCCACGGCGTCCGAAATAATGCAGACGTTCAGTGCCGCGAAGTTCTTCCTGCACATATACTGAAAGCCATCAACTCGCGGCGTTCGGATTGCGATGAGAGTGCCGTCAATGCACCCAATCACGTCTGGAATGGTCAATGGAACTCCCTTTGAGGCTCGCCTAAAAAATTTGACGTTAAAATGACTCACTCGAGAACTTGCCGATCCTGCTGAATTCGGCAGCTCTCCTCCTGCACCACTCAGGACACCCCGGTTTGAATATAATGAAACGTTTAACCATTTCGGGGTGACTGAGCGCATTGAAGACTCGGTGCATGATGTCCGACACCGTCTTCTGTGAGCAACCAAGGGTGTCGCCCACCACCGTTTGAAATGAGTTGCTACACAGGTACAATACCCGCGCTAAGTTTTGCAAAAACGGGGAGCATCTGGCAAACTTGGCAAAAAAGCGACCGATGCATGTAACTTCTTTGATTGAGAACTTGTTTGAATTCTGAAAACGCTATCACATTCACAGCTCAAATTGCTACCTAATTATGTGACTCGTGTGCCGAAATTCCTCTGAATCGCATCGTTTTTGAAGGAAATAGTTTTTGCAATCGTTTTTCAAAAACGTCGCGCGCGGCGAAGTGCGGCGATGCTTTAAGCACTATTGGTACAAGTAATGGAAAAGTAATCTGAATGCTTTCTTCATAAATTTGGTGCAGGGGATAGAATCTCAAGGTTTATGTTGGTTGAATTCTCGAAATCCATCATTCAAGAGTCCAGGGTTTTCGCAACGAAACCCCTACTTTTCAGGTAGTTCTCAAGCGTGCTTAATGAAGGATTTCAAAAACTCAACCAACACAGATCTTGAGAATTTCTCACCTGCACCTAATTTATGGAGAAAGCATGCAGAATGCTCTTGAACTACTTGTACAATTACTGCTCAAAATTTCGCCGCACTTCGCCGCGCGCGACGTTTTAGAAAAATGATTGTGAAAACTATTCCTTTTGAAAACAAAGCAATTTTAGGGAACTTCGGCACAGAAGTCATATAATTAGGCAGCGATTTGATCTGTGAATATGATAGCGCTTTCAGAACTGAAAAGTCTTCTTTCAAAAAAGTTACATGCATCGGACGCTTTTTTGCCAAGTTTGCCAGATGCTCCCCGTTTCTGCCAATCTTAGCGCGGGTATGGTACCTCAAACCGATGAGTACCTGCAAGCAAAACAAATACGATTGCAGGCAGATGCTCGCCAAAGACTTATTTGTCTCACTTGGTTACTCTTCGATATGGCCCACGGTTGCAGGTCATCATTACCAAGATTCACAGACAGCAAGTTAGTGAGCCAATTGAGTTGCCTGTCTGTGAATCTGTAGCGCTGTCTGATCAGCGTTTGGTTCCTGCAGAGTTCTGCCGTACTTCTCCTCGCATACTCAACATTCCTCTGTCTCCTTTGTGGGATGCGGATGGGAATAAACGCCATTGTTGTTATGCCTGACTTTTTGAACAAGATAATCACGACTCTACAACCGTCAGTAGGAAAAATCAGGCGAGAGGAAACGGTTTAATTATATTTGGGAAACGAGGGGTAATGAATTGCAGTCTGGACATGCTTGAGCCAGCCTTAAGTTGTATTAGATGCTCAATAAGAAATGCTTCTTTCACATGAATTCAGAAGCAAACGCAGTGCCAAAACCATGTCCCGTGGTATAGTCTCCACAGTCGTCTGCAACACTCCGCCAATGTCCATGTTGACAATGATGCTCTTCCTATGAAAATGAGCCGACGGCGAGTCAGAGAAGTTGAGCGTCGAAATAAACTCTTCCTCGGAGTTGTCGGAATCCAATTTTGTCAGAGTGGCCTGCTTAAAACGGAAAGCGTGATAATCTGGAGGATCAGGATTCGTAGTGTATTGGAGTAGATGGTCAAACAGAGTACTCCAATTTCCTAAGAACACTATTTGCGAAATGTGGGCTGGTATTGTGTTGTAGTAATTTGATTAGAGAAGCGCATGCTCGTTGCCGACGAAGCGCGACCTTCAGCCGATCATATTCACGAGAGGTTGCCCGTAGACTTGTAAACTGGAGGTCGGGTCGGCGACAGCCTCTAGCGAATCATTCTGAGAGAGCAAACGTTGCACAGAGACGAACATCAATAGTTCTTGACGTATAGCGCGAATTTCTTGCGCTGTCATGCTGAATTTCAGTGTGAGTGGTCGCGTCGAGGTCAGCACTGACCAGTAGCTCAGTCTCTCGGCGCTATTGGACGTTAAAGGCAGTGTTCACGATAAATCTCGCTCTCGAGGTCTCGGTGTGAAACACTAAGTTGGCGGGTGCTGTAAAGGATAGGGTCGAAGAAAGCAACGAAAACTGGCTAGAAATAGATACAAACGGCTTTGAAAGCTCTCCCGGTGCGCCTACCTATACCGGTCCGCCCCCCAATTGAACAAGCTTGTGGCGCCGCACACGTTTCGATGGCAAATTGCCAAGCAACTCTGCCACAGTTAGCCTTATCGGTTCGCGCAGATTTCGCGATTAGCGCGCGCTTGCCGAAATCAGCAGGGCCCTTGATTCTCGTCTACGCCCTGATTTTAGAAACCGTTATTTTGACTTATTCTGAACGTTTTTCTTCCCTGTTTCTTCACTATTAGTTACCTCGCGACGAAATAATCCCATTTTTGGGTCCAACTCGAGTGCGATATTCATCGAGAACACTGCCTTGAAAGGCAGTGTTCACGATAAATCTCATTCTCGAGGTTTAAATGTGAAACACTGAGTTGGCAGATGTTAGAGAGGATAGGGTCGAGAAGAGCAACGAAAACGAGCCAAGAATCAGTAAAATTGGCTTTGAAAGCTATCCCGGTGCGCCTACCTATCCCGGTCCGCCCCCGTTCGGACGAGCTTGTGGCGCCGCACACGTTTCGATGGCAAATTGCCAAGCAACTCTGCCGCGTCCAGCCTGGTGGATTCGCGCAGATTTCTCGATTGGCGCGCGTGTGCGGGAATCAGCTGGACCCAGTATTCTCGTCCACGCGCTGAACGTTGGAAGCCGTTGTTTTAAATTGTTCTAAGCGTTTTTCTTCGCTGTTTCTTCACTATTAGTTACCTCACGACGAAACGATCCCATTTTTGGGTCAAACTCGAGTGCAGTATTCATCGTGAACACTGCCCTTAATGGCCGCGACGCAATCACACGCATTGAGTCGTGGTGTCTACACAGGGTATAGGTTCAAGCACTTTTGCTGGACGGAACTATACATGAGGCCGCTCGCCCAAGAATGTTTTTATTCGCAGTTTTTTTCTGGTATGGATTAATAGAGGGAGCAGAAAAATTTAGCTTGGCTCCCGCTTGGAAATTATGGGCCTCCAAAGAGCAATTCTCGACGTGTTTTTCATGAAAATCTTAAACGAAAACGAAATTCCTGACCTTGAAGCAGTGTTCACAATACATTTCACTTTTGATGTCTCAACCGTTTACAGACGGTCTGGTGCCCTATACAGCAAGGCATGCTCAAAGAGAACGTGAAAACCGTGTTTTTGTGCTAAAAGAGAGCCACTTTTGCTTGCGTTGACTTTTGAGCGTCAAGGATTTGACCACTATGAAGGATTTTACCAATAAATGCAATCAAGCGGTTGAGCTCGCTTATCAGCACTTCCTTAACTTGATTACTTCATGTTATCACAACCTCGAGGGTCTAGGGGGCGTAAAGGGGACATGAGGGGTTTCGGTGACCTCAAAACGCCTGTTTGCATCCGTTATTTTGCTAATCCTAGCTCTTTTTAAACCGCTTTTCCGACACTGAAAGCATAGAATTCTTCCCGACTATCCTTTTACGACGAACAGTCATTGAGAATGATTATCGTGAACGCTGCCTTCAAAGTACCGATGCAGGTTATCAGCTATGCGGCATCGATTAGCGTTATTATTTAGATTCTTGATGGTTCCGTCTGTCGCATTTCATATTTTTTGTTCTTTGGAGGATTATTCCTGAAAGTTATGGCAATGCTCAAAAGATGCGCCGTAGTCGTTTTAGTTTGCTGATAAACAGGAAATCCAAGAAATTTAGACATAGTCAGTCTAATATTTTATCGAAAGTGATGTAGTAGAAGGAACCGTTGTGCAAGAGGCAGATCATATGTTTGCTTTTGAGCGGAATGATTCTGGCAAGGGAATGACAATTTTTAGGACTTTCGAAAAAATTGTCTTGGATTGAGCTTAAAACTTGTTTCGGGGGGTTGTTTTGGTTGCTGATTACGAATCTGAGGCCCATTCGTCAATATTTCAAAAAATACGTCCGACTTGGTCCAAAGCTTCAAAATGGGGAGATTTCGCTGCCCAAACGCGACTTTTGACGATTTCGAGAATCCTACCATCAAATCGCCTCAAAACTTGTACTTAGGGGCTATTCGGGCTGCCTAACACGAATCTGCAACCCGTTTAACGATTTTCGATATATCACGGTGGGTTACGGTGGGTATACGGTAGCTCGGTCAAAGTCTCAGATTTAACTCAGAATGTCTTTGTGGGTGTTACATATCTGGGACGCTGAACACGAATTTGAGGTCCATTTTTCGATTTTCGAAATTTTAAGGCAGGTATGGCTTGCTAAAAGGCATTATGCCTACCTTAACCTGCAGTAACCCTGTCTTGCCCGAAATAGAACCCAGATTCCGATTCAGCGCCCTAAACAGTTGAAAGTTGAACTTTCTGAACGCCCCGCAAATTCAATGATGGGTAGGTACCCTTGCTTTTTTTTAACATTCAAAATGCCGTTTTTCTTAGCAATTTAGCCAATTTCAAGCACGGGTCATTTATATACTCTCACAGACCTACAGCAACGAAAACATGATTTTCCAAATCGCCACCGGAAGGTAGCAAGCCTCCCTTGTGAGATCAAACGAAAGACAAGTGCAAACTTGCTGCAGACGTCTGTAGGCATCAAAGAATCCACTGCAAGTCGCATCAGAACCACAACTTTCAGAACGAAAAAAAAACGAAAAATTTAGAACTTTTTCGTTTTTTTTTCGATATTGATTTTTTTCGCCAAAAAGGGCGAAAAACGAAAAAACCGAAAAAACGAAAAACGCACACCCCTGGTGAAGACACAGATTGGCAAGAGAGCACAAATCAAAGACGCGGTGGAAATCCATCAACCTAGCCGTTATTGAGTTCGAAAATCAAGAAAAGAGGCGTGGCCCATGGTGGTGCTTGAAGGGGGTTGGGCCCGTGGTGGTCGCTTATATCTTGCTCATTTAGAATAATTGAGATATCTCACTTGGCAATGGTTGCACGGGAGAAGTCCACTACACAACTACATGAAAAATTTGAAATTCGCGTCTGATGGTGTACTGTACTTTCACGTATCCCTTTCAACCGTTGAGATAAAGGCTGGTTTCTGAGAAATAGAAGACAAGAAATGGAGAGACATGTAGACAATAGGAATTGCTCCTTATCCATGACAGCAATTCAAATGTAGCTATGAGAATGGAGGATCAGCAGCTACAGAAACTCTTCCAGAAGAGAATCTTATCCTAAATTTCAGAGAAATAATGAATGTTCTCAAAATACATTTCCGGTCGCCGTGATAATTTCAGTTGCGTGAAATAAGTCACACACCATCGAAGTCACACTCCTTCATTCCCTACCTGGTCGTTTCTCACCTTCCAGTCTTGCGGATGTGGAAGAATGTTTAACAAAAACCAGCTCCTTCCACTATACCAACGAATGGTTGATCCTGTGATGTGAAAGGACAGGACTGGGTAACACTTTTACACATGATAAATCCGGAGCTCATTTCAAAGGCAGTTTTCTGGATAATCTTCAATTACGAGATTATTTCCTGGAACGATTACTTGGTCCTCGGAAATAAAACTGAAATGACGACAAAATTTGAGAAAAACACACCAGCAGTACACAAAATCCTAGGTCCGTATGCATACCTCTCCCAAAAAAAAACAGTGGAAGCCCACACTGGGGAGTGGGGTAAGGTGTGGCGATGGGATCGGTCGATGGAGAGTGCGGCCCCTCCATGCGCGAACAAAAATTTTAAATTTTCCCGTTCTTTCTCTACCTCTTCTTTCGTTTTTTTTGAATTTCTAAAGAACTTATTGATATTTTCCTTGTTTGAAGGCTCGTCCTTGGTTCAATCAAGAGCTAGCGGTCTCGAACTCGGGCTGTGAATCGCGAGAAATGACACATTGATCTCCTCCTTCTCGACTGATGTGATGTGGCAAGATGTTCACCACAAAAAGTTTTACGAGGTAATGCCGTGCAGATCCTTTCCGGAGAGTTTACCGAAAACCTTTCTCAATGGGGTCCAAATCCCATCGAGTCCCAGTATGTAGCTCGTTCTCGGTTCAATCAAGAGATAGGGGTCTCAAACTCGGGCTGTGAATAGTACTTGTGAGAAGCTTAAAAATAAACGCCACATGGACAGGATCTACCAGCAAAAGTTTTTTCTCTTGCTTTACTTTCTCAAGGCAAAGACTTGTAACAGTATTTTTTTTCAGAAGAGTAGGTTTCAAAATGCCGTGGATCTTCTAAGGAATCTTCCCTGCATCCCTGCATAGGTGGAAAACGAACTTCATCCGACCTTGACCACCTCCGGACTTGGTAAATTTTTGGATATCATCCTGGTAGTGTGAAGCATCTCCACACTACACTTTAGGGATGCGATTTTGGGAACAGCCAGACAGTAGGATAGGAAACGGTTTCATATTAACTGGACATGTCACACATTTATGTCACACTCACTTTGTTCTCTACCAGTGAGGAGGAATATGTACGTAAACTTTCACGAAGGGTCACCATATATCATTATTTTATTGACAAATTTCCAGGGGTTTTTAGAGGAAAGCACATTGCGTACTATATATGAATAGCCAGTTCACAAGTACTGGCTTTCTGATTCCTAAAGCGATAGATTATCCGATTTCCTTTTGCTTTTTGAAAAAAAAACTCGTTTGGTAAGTGTACTCTTAATGGAAACAAAATGCCTGCAGAAACATTGGAAGAACTCTTGTCTGGGGATACGTGATTTCTCCAGCTTGCACTTCTTGTTGTTGCATCTTTTCCATATTGCATCTCTTCAGTATTTAAGCAATCAGATGGAAAGTGTGTGGCTATTTACATTCAACCGCAATTTTTAATGAAAATTTTTTATGGAATGTTCACATTTCGGGGGCCAGAAATGAAAAAAAAAGAAAATTGAAATGAAAGCAAATCCAAGCATGGAATTCAAGAGAAAAATATGGGAAAGAGAAAATTCTTCTGGGCACAGCAGATCTTAATTTTTACTCGCACACGACCCAATTCTGCGCCCCCCCCGCGGTCTATCTGCAAAACTGCGGCCTCCCTCCTCCCACACTGGGGTCATCCAAGGCCTGACCCTGCTGGCGAGAGAATCGATGGCTTTGAAATGAACTTGATTAACATGTGCAAAAATATGGTATACGCGTCTTATCTGATTGAAAACGATGATATGAGACGTGTATTCCTCCCAACATTCCCTTAACTCTCTAATATGGGGACGGCTGAGTATGATAGCAGAGGACCGCAAAGGCTGTCTTCATTTGTAGGAATTAAATTTGGTTGCATAGAAACACAAGATGATCCTACAACAACTCCTAAGTACTCTCACTTAAAGGAGCCGCTCTTTGGGAAAGTGGAAAGTTTTGTGTACCCGTTCTTTGAAATGGAAATCTTAACTCTCTGATGCCCACTTCTCTCCTTTGGACCCTAACCGATACTGTTTTGCATGATGTAATCTTCCATTTTCGATTCACTCCATCATTCTCCGGTCGCAACCACCGAGAACTCATTCACCCTAGCTAGTCTAGGCCAGAAAACTCTTCCATTGAAATAATTTCTCAGTGCGTTTTCGCCTTTTCGCAGTGCTTTTAGTGGCCTAGAGTAGTCAACATATTGTTTTAAGTAGGAAACTTGAGACACATTATATCATTGTGAACATTGCCGTTACGTTGTAATAACCACTGAGAGTGGTGACATCTTTTTTATCCAATGGGAACGAAAGCCGTGGTGTACTAGATAACCTGACAAAACGTAAAAAACTTTGTTTTCCTATAATTTTGTTCCAAAGCGTTTTCTGGAAGTTACCGCGATAATACTTGTCAACCCTTCTGCTTGATGAGAGTACACAATTTTCAAGCGATGTGGTACAGCCCACACGGAGATGTCTCCTATGCGGGGTTTATTGTAACAGACATAGTGATTGCGTGCGGCATCTACAGACAAAGACAAGTAGACGCAGACCGCAATACAATACACCGAAGCAAAACCCTATTCATACTTTTGCGACAGCGGCGAGTGTCGCGGATTGTCAGCGGAAAAGTGAGAACTAGATGTGTGATACCGTTATCAGACATCTGATTTCTCATTTTAGAACGTTATCAGACATATTATTTCTCAATTTCTTTCTAATAATCGCGGCATTTGCCGCTACCGCAAAGTATGATGAAGGTGTAAGGAACGTTTCTGAGTTGATAGTACGTGCATATTCCGACTTCGAATAATTCGAAAAGTCTCGAAAAATACCAATTTCCGAATAATTCGAAAAACCGAATATTTTAGAAGTGCTAATTTCCGGATTATTCGAATAACTGAATATTCGAAAAGCTCAAGCTCACGATTTCGATAGTCGACTTTTTCGAATGGGCAGAGTTTAGCGAAATTTATGAGGACGCAACATTAGGTTTCCTTGTTCTCTTCTTACTATCGACCAAAACCGTTTATAGAACAGTTGAACTCTCTTAGGACTACTACAATGTAGTCCAGAAAAGGTTTGCAGAAATTCCTCAATGTTTCATGGTACAAGGGGGGACGGGAGTACGGGGGGGGGGGGGTTAACTCTCCGTCGACCGATTGGTGGAGGTTTCTCTACTCTCTAAGACGTTGCCGATTGGCCGCGGGAGGAATTAATCCCGCCTAGCACTACCGTATCCCCCAGTTACACGTGACAGTTAAGCATCATGGATAGCGTTTAGTCCTGTTTTTAATCTCTCGATTTGAAAGAACGTAGAGGCTCAGACATCCATCGTTAGCGAAGGCGTTGAGCATCCCGTTGATCGAAAACAACACATATGAACGCTGCCAAGAACGATTGAGTGAACGGGATACAAAGAACAGAAGGGAAGGGGCAAAACCCCGACGGCGAGCGCTATGCTCCTCGCTTTGCAAAACGGGTCACTGAACGGGATTCTAAACCACGAGACAAAAACAATAACGCCACACAAGCCACGGGGCGACCCTCCTATGCCAACCGCTATGCACGCATCAGGCCCTTAACCAGGTGTTCATCAAAAATCAATCGAAGCGCGAATGCTCCGCCTTTTGCTTGCTCCCAGGAGAGACCACCCATGATGGTGCAAGAGCAGGCAAAACCAGGCACTCGCACCCCTACTCAACTCGAAGGCAGAGCCGAAGGAGTGAACACTTGACGCTGGAATGAATCGATCGAACTCCATCTCACCACGGCTCGGCCGCACCGCTGGTTTGATTTGGGCGTTCAACGTTGTGTCGGAGGCGACCCTCCGACCCTAAATTTCCAAATCTCTTATGGGGTCGCAAACGGAATTTTCTCTGAGGGCCAACACGAACATTGACCGACACGATGCGGTCGCGTAGCGGCTCCTCATTTGGAGCGCGGTTTCCCCACCGAGCCCTCGTATTCATCGCTCGCCTTCTAGCGTACTACAGTTACCATAAACTCTTTAAGTGTAATAGTCCTATACAGTGTTTGTAAGACTAGCACTGTTTTCGTGTAAAGATAGCTCATATTGTAGGCACTCCAAAATGATGACCACCGCGTGTCTACGTGGATTCAGAAGATTCGGGTGCTTCACCTGAGTGGAACCGATCAGTACTCTATGGTACCCTTGCATCACTTCTTCGAAAGAAAAGAGTTTCCAAAATTCGCCATCTCTGCAAAACCCCATCCCAATTGGAATTGAGTGATGAGAAGCAATGATTTGCATTATTTGTCGCATCAACGGAATAATTTGGAAAAAAATCAAATCTTTTTTGATATAGTTAATTTCTCGGTGAGTACAGTTCGTTTGCTTGCTGCTTACTCAACAGCTTCATATAATCCTTAAAGGAAGACGAAGCTATAATCTTTGAGCTTTTTTTCTGAAAAGTAGAGGAAAGATTTTGCTTTTTTAACTAAATGTGAAACTTTGGATAAAAATTCGAATATTTATTCGACAGCCGATTGAAGAATTCGACTATTTATTCGAAAAGTTGGATATGCAAAAAAAGACAATATCCGCATAATTCGAAGAACCAACTACTCGGAAATTGCGAATTCCCGATTAACTCGAAAGCGGATATTCGAAACGTGCCAATTTCTGAATGATTCGAAAGGTCGAATATTCGAGAAAATTTGAAAATTTAAAAGTATATTATGTACATAGTGACCAAAGGATAGTTCATACATGCTGATTTAATTTATTGACCCATTTGAAGGAGAAGTCCCTATCCAGTTACCGCTTATTTCCGAGGACGAGAGTATTTTAATCAGGAAGTACTCGAGGAAATCAGAATTGAATAGCTCGATTTTACTAGTAGATATTCCTCTATACAACCTCAGAAGTCGCTTCCGTTATGAACGGATTTGAACATCACCGATTTGCCCGGCAGGACTCGCGCATTCGTAGGGTCGGAAGTCAGAACAATATGGGTTGTACTCCAGGGCTGAATCCCTGTCAAGCTACACGATGTCAGTATATTATAGTTGTTAGTTAGCACAAAGTGGTACTCAGTCTACCGAGATCGAGCTGAACCCTTCATTGTCAAAAGCAGGTGCTGCCCGGGTTTCAACCACTGCTCACTGACGGCTCGTGATGCTGTTGCTGACAATTAGGGGTTCAACCCTATATCAACCTCTCATTGACAGGAGCACATTGTGCAAATGGGCAGAGAATTTGGGCTGCCACCCACTCTATGTACCGGAACGAGGTAGAGTTCGCGAAATAATTTTAGTCTGATGAACGGACGGGGCTGCGACGGTAGATCACCCCGCGCGAATCGAAACCTTTTTCTCCAGTGAGGCAGCGTGCATACGTCGCGAGAGCGGGCGTTTCCGCTGTTAGGAGTCGTTTATACTTCCGCCGCGGCGCGGCGAAATGCAATACAGCCATATCGACCAAGAGGCGCAGCCTGGCGGCGCCGCGAGGCGTTCAAAGTTTTTCTGCTCAAAATCTTTCAACGGTGCCGCAAGCGGCCGCCGCCTAGGTGCTGCCGCGCCGCCCGAGGAAAGCAGGCGGGGCGGCGGCCGCGTGCGATCCTCTTTGACATAGTATGCTTCTTTTGCTGTTATTTCATACGCATTCTCAATTTTGTTCTTCTGATTCATCTCTAAAATTCCTTCCAATGTTCTGGGCGTTGTTTAGAGTAGGCTGGGTTGTGAAAAGTTCATTTTTTTTTAGCTTTTGAAATCACTTTTGTAAAGAGAAATCGTTTTCGAAGACTCTATCCGCTTTCGGGTGCTGTGTTATGGTACGAAAAATTATAGATGTTTCTTTTGCACAAGAAATCACTCATTACAATCGACCTTGTGTTATGTCAGAGCTAATCCAGGCTGTGTTTAACGTCATTCTGCGACGTCGCCGCGTAAATTCGACGCAGCCCGATTATACATCCTGGTGGAGCCATTTTCAGGCGGCGCGGCGCGCCGCGCCGCCCCACTTATTGCCGCGCCGCTCCGCGGCGGAAGTACAAACGACCCCTTATGCGCCTCTCGACGCTCCTCAACGCTCCCGCGCCCGCAATCAAAACAGGAAAACACCCCCTACCTCGTGTTCATTCGATTGGATACATTTGATCAGGTGATCAATCGCTAGAGTCGGCGCAACGGCTGATGATTTCCCACGGTTTTCGACTTCCGTGGTGGAATTATGGAAAAAAGGGCAATAATTTCGCTACAGGTTTGATGCCACCTGCTTTAGTGATGGAGCAGTAAGCTTGAAACTTGCTGCTTGGTTCGTGGTGCTGACGTGAGCGCGTGTGAGCGGCTAGCGAATCGTGTCCCCGCCATGACCATCGATTTCGCGCCATCGCACGCTCTCGCCACGTATGGAACGGAGCCTGAGGCCGCCAACCCCACACGTCCGGCCGCCTGCTCCATGCATCAGACTAAATTGAAAACTGGAACCATAAGATCCATGTCACGGAGCGCAGCAGGGAGGCCAATATCTTTGAGATCAACAACAAGGGCATTATCCTCTCTGCGGTTTACAAAGAGGACGCATTCCATGCGATGAGCTATGGGAACGATCCTCTAAACGTCCAAATACAAAGGCAGTGTTTGCCAGAAGAACCGACTCCAAGTTAACACCGGAAATTGCAAGGACAGAGGCTTTCTGTATAAGCAATTCCGAAAAAACGGCAAAAAAGTAGCCGAAAACAGCCCTAACGACCATAAGCTGCAATGTGGGGCGCACGCTCCACCCACTACCCTCTATAAAACGTCGTATTTCACATCATTCGAAACGCGAGCGACGCGCGCGACGCCTGGGTCTCCCTCTGCCCGCCGCTCTTTCACTGTTTCTAACCTCCGCTCCGCACCAGCACGTGTATGAACCAAGTGAATTTCGCCGTTTTATAGCCTGTACGCTCAATGACCAGCGATTAAACATAACAACTGAAAAATTGAATTCAAGAAAACAGCCGATGAACGAATGACCACAACTATTGCCATAATTCCCGGTTCAGACAATTTCACCCCATTTGAATATTAGTTCTTCCTCTGGCAAACGGGGCAGCACGAAGGAGGGCGCAGGGCAGGTTCACGTTTCGGGACCCACCCTTGATAGTCGAAAAGGGGCGTGTTTGGGGCGGAGCCTCCGTCCGTGCTCCGTCCGTTCAAATCAGTACACTTCAGGGAAAACCAGCCACTTCAGTCCGAGGGGGAAGGCAGGTGGCTAGGCTTGCACGGGCGGTGACCGGCCTTGTTAGGGCTGCTCGTCCATCCTGACACTACGCCCTTGCTGCCGCAAATTTTCATATTCACCTTTCATCCTGCCCTAAGACGCCCTTGCAAGCGATTTCTCCAACACCTGTACTGCTCAAAAATTCTTTTCTAGCGGCCTCACCCAAGACCAGGTTGTTTTAAAGGGCCATTTGAATTGGCCGTAAATCCAAAATCGCTCCATTACAACCTGGCTCTTGAGTGAGCCCGCTAAAGAATTCTGGACAACACATAATAAAAACTGCAAGTATTAACAAATGCAAATTTATTTCTCGGAATTACTTATACAATAGAGGTTTAACGTGTGACCAAAAAGCCTTTGAAGGCACTTGCTGATGATCTGATGTTTGAGATGCAAAAAGAAAACCGTGCTTCGGCAAACGCAATCAATACTGTGTCGGAACACTACAACAGAATACATGCATGACTACCACAAGGTTCACAAAGCCTGAAAGAGTTAGTTTCAGTATCGATGAGATTGGTTCAGAGGTAACCGGGTTCGGAATGATGAGCAGATAGAAAGTTATGACACTAATGAATGGCACTGTAACAAAAATGAGATAAATTCAATTAAAAGCATCTTGATCGTACCGTAGGCAGAGTAACGGGGGCAGAACAAGAAAAACAAAAGTCAAAAGCATATACAAAGCAAAAAAAATCAGAAATTTTGGGGAAAGCTACTTGTGGTAAGCAGTAAGTGAATTGAACGTCTGAAGTTACTTACTCATAGCATAAAAGTCACATACACAATGTGGTAAGCGAGTTACCCGAGGCGACCTTGTGAAAGTTCCCCTCGGGTAAGTTACTTACCACATTGTGTATGTGACTTGTATGCTATGAGTAACTCACATTCCCAAAATGGTCTGAGCTCGACGTCCGATCGACAGGACTCTAAGCCGTATTTCCGATAACTTCCCCGACGACAAGGCAAGATGGCGGCGCATCCACATC
Source organism: Aplectana chamaeleonis (assembly GCA_029168955.1). Taxonomy (NCBI): domain Eukaryota; kingdom Metazoa; phylum Nematoda; class Chromadorea; order Rhabditida; family Cosmocercidae; genus Aplectana; species Aplectana chamaeleonis. The sequence goes on along the minus strand of JAPDOI010001027.1, from coordinate 133,681 downwards.
GTTGATCACACGTTTCTAAAAAAACCATCACATAGAACAGTCTGAAACCAATTACTTGAGAAGGTATTTGAGATAAAACTCACTTCTATTGGGCACTCCTCAGGCACACGTACTTCACGGACGGAGCAGGGTGCAGGATCACAGCAATATCGTCGTCCGAAATCGAGCAGGATTCGATGTGCAGAGTCTGAAAAAACATTCTCTCTTGCCTAAAACCACTTATCATGTTCATGTGAGAGTCTTGCTTGCATGTTACAACTGACCTCCAGTTTTTTGTAGCTCCACAAGTAACGGAGAACTTGTGCAGCACGTGGCCTGTCTTCCAAAATCTCAACATCCCACACCTCTCCAGCCGGCGTCAGTCTGCAGGAAAGCATTCTGGAAAAAGTCGACGACAAGCTCGCGATCACGGCACTTTTCAGACATCAGAGATGGGAATGCTGTGTAATACGACTAAACTCCAGAAGTTACGAAACCGGAGTTTAACAGTAAACAACATTTCTGAGCAGTACATGTAAGGTCTGCCTGAATGATAATGTCCGCCCAAGCGGTCGGCGTGCGTGTTGAACGACAGTCACGTAGCCTTTTTTGGAAGAGTCTTGTCGGGGTTGCAACCAGCTGACTGTAATATTACTCCTTCTTCGTGTTATATTCGTGTTAGTCGATTCACATGTCCAACAAATGCCCTCTCCACTCCTGTTCGACACGCACGCCGACCGCCTGGGCGGACACTCATTCAGACAGACTTTAATTCACAAAATTTTTGAAAATCCGAAATAATTGGCAAAAGGTTATGAAAATGTAGATGAGTGTGAAATATTTCCAGTGAATCTACGAATCGAAGATGACTGGTTTGATTTCCTCTCATTTCTTTACCAATTTCTTATACACATTTTTCGTATTGATCCACTTCCAGTACATAAAACCCTATTTATGCAACAGCAAACATTTCAAATTCATGTAAAACCCGGATTGAAGAGATCAACGAGCAGAAAACAGCAAATCAGGAGTGAGATTTCAATTCTTTAGCGGCGAAATATCTTCAAAATGTTCACAAGCTGGAAAAGCGAATTCAAGGATGTGAAAAATATTCCATGCTGCAAACGAATTTTCTGAGAAAGACTTCTGAAAATCGTAAATTGTAAATCGTGTGCACGACATAAATGCAGCTGATGTCTTTAGTATGCACACAAAAAAATTCAAAAGACACTAAAAAGCATAAGGTGAGGGAAGTACCGTGAGAGCTCAAAATGGCGTAGCCCTGACGTTTTTCTAGCGCTTGACTACGGAGGAGATGAAGAGAGGCACATATAGTTAGAAATCAATCAAAATTACATGAAAAAATAAAAAATAATGAAAAAAAGCGGCCTGAAGCCGTTTGGATTAATTCTGACCGGTCGATGCCTTCGAAAGTTCGATTGCGCGAAGCGGCATTTGAATTCGACCAATAGCAGACGAGGAGGGTGGAGCGTTTGCGTCGACTCTCGCGCTGCAGGTCAAAGGGCGGACATCTCCAAGCTCGCTGGCTTACAGCACCAAGGGCGGATTTCTGTCCCCGCCCAGTCTCCGCCCACTTCCGCAGTTGACCAATCAGAATTTTCACGGCAGCAAGCCAGCCGCTCTAGACTTGCTGCTGAACCTTTGGAGGGGTGGGATTAGAGGCGGACCTACCTCCCTTGCTGCTACCCCGTTTGCCAGAGTCCTTTCCGAATGTGAGTCGATTTCCCAATCGCTCGCTCGAATCAATGGCCGTTGAGAGGACTGGACGAGAATTGTGCTCTTAATTGATGTTCAAACCAGTAGAGAGCTATTTAGGGCTCTCTTTTAGCCGTTTTTTGTTATTACTCAAGCATGGGTCCAGTACCTTTCGATCTACGTAAATACTCAAAGACGGTTTTTATCGTGTATACTGCCTTTAAAAGCAGTTTTCAAGATTAAAATCTTTTCCTGTTTTCCGCCTACCTTGAAAACGGTCCCATGCCGACACCAATGATGTCTCTGGAATCGTACAAGAGCTTCCGGGAACGGAGTTATGGTCTTTAAAAATTGAGTTAAAGGCAGTGGTCACGATGAAAAACGTTATTGAAAAAACTACATAAATCAGCTCAGACCGAAAACACCTCAAAACTATAAAGGTAGCGCGGTGACAAACGGGCTAGAATTAAATTTATTAAGACCCTAAACTTCCAGTTCGTGCACACGTGCACAGAAGGATCACAGTCTCATGCCCGGCAGTTGAAAATCATCGACGTTCGGAAGAAGAAATAAATGCAAATTTACCTAATAAAACAGTTGAACAATGAAAGCAAGCACTTCAGTCAATGTTTTTGACTAGATGTGTACATAAATCCGAAGGTTCATTGATTGAAACTCAATTTCAAGCCAGCTGATGTTCTTGATACTAGAGATCATCGATGCCGATGATGTCGGGTGGACTCGTCCACCATCAAAAAGCAAGGAAGTTTAAGCTTCGAATTTGGCCTAGAACAGCGTCTTTTTCGCGATTTTTTCTTATAGGTTCTACTACTCTATACCCAGAAAAGGGTTCAGAGAGGAAAAAAAAGCGAGCATATTTGCGCGCGACCACTGCCTTTAAAGGCAGCGTCCGCGCAGAAAACCACATCTGTGTTTTTCTTCTCAATCCAATGTATGAACCAAGTGGAGATAGTTGGCGAAGCTTGAGGTCTCAATGTTGCGTATTCATAATGCTATAGGCTCGTGAAAATCGCTCCGTGGTCTGAAAAGGCGTTTTCCCGGTCGATCATCTAACACGAGGAACAGAAACCCCACGACAGTCTTCGGCCGGCCGCGGAAATCCAATTTTCTAAATTCTTTATTCCGAAGAATCTTCGAGTTAAGACGTGGATATTGAAAGCCTCCTATTTTTAGATGATCATTGACAGCAGTAAAGCGAAAGGAATTGCGGAACCCAGAAAGTTAAGGGGGCTAAACCAATTCAGCCGATCAAATTTTCGATATTTGTGTACTACACAAGACACACCGGACAGACGTGAGAAAAAGGAGGCTGAATGCTGCGAGATTTTCAAACGAGTTTTTCTCGGAAACTTGAGTGTTTTGGGTGGTCTCTTCATGATATATGACAACCTGGTAAGCCTACCTGCGCAAAATTGTGAAAAAAATAAACACGGTTTTTAGCGCGTACGCTGCCTTTAAGGAAGCATGGTGGACGTGTTGTGCGAGGCTTGTAACTTCCGCCTTTTGCAGCCGATGTATGCGAGCTGACCTGAGTAAAGAGAGACGTTGAGAATGAAGGGAAGAACGGGGCTAATGACTGGAAATCCTCGCTCATCTCACGATCTTGAGTTTTCATTTGTTCATGTCGGAGGGCAGGCATTGCGCTTTTGGGGTTTGCCTTGCACTCAAAGTGGCAACTTCGGGCTCTTTTGGAGCTCTTCCTGGCTCGTTTTTTTTGCGTTCTTTCGACGTCAGCGTGATAGTGTGCCCCTCCGCTACCCATTCCTGGTGGAAAGTGAAACAATTTTTTTTTGTCGTGAACTTTGCCTTTAAAGGCAGTGGTCACGATGAAAAACGTTATCGGAAAAACTACAAAAATCAGCTTATTGTTAGATCGAAAACAGCTTAAAAACTATGAAGGCAGTGCGGTGAAAAAAGGGCTAGAATAAGAGTTTCTAGGGCCCAAAGAAGCCAGTTCGTGCATACGTGCACAGCGCCGACGAAAAAGATCGCAGTCTCATGCCGAGCAGTCAGAAATTATCGACATTCAGAGGAAGAAATAAATTCATATCTATCCGATAAAAACAAATGAGCAATGAAAGAAAGCACTCCAGTCAATGTTTTTGACTAGTTGTGTACTTAAATCCGAAGGTTATTTGATTGAAATTTATTTCAAGCCAGCTGATGTTCTTAATATAAGGATTCATCGATGCCGATGATGTGGAGTGGGCTCGTCCACCACCAACAGACAAGAAAGTTCAGGCTTCGAATTTGGCCCACAACAGTGGTTTTTCCGCGATTTTTTTCTTATACGTCCTACTACTCGAGACCCAGAAAAGGGTTTAGAGAGAAAAAGTCGACAAGCATATTTGATTGGGACCACTGCCTTTAAGATCCAGAAAGTGACTTGATGTCACCTTCTTGTACCGCCCTCGAAAATTCGGAGGAAAATGATCAAAAGGTGTTTCCGCATTTCATTACGGATCCGGGCCTCTTTTTTTCTGGAAAATTGGCATTTTAGTGTGAAAAAAAAACATGCAGAACTTGGAATTCCGCCCGTCCCTTTTTGAGAAACATATTTGTTGGAAGAATGAAGCATCCTAATTCGGGTATGCATCTGTAATATCAATTTTCAACTTAGAATGCAAAATAACCAAGCAATTTTCTAGCGCCTGCGGACTCAGTACACAAAAATTGGAAGTCGCGGACGAGGTTGGCCGTTCAGACGTCTAGCGATGACGTAAACATCGGCCAAATCGTCCAGGGTTTCTCTGTCCTCGGAATTGGGTCCACAAGTCATTGTCGAAAAATTTCATACACAAAATAAAATTTGAGTAGGAGCCGTGTTGACAGAAAACCGGCGGAAACGAGCTTGAAATGACCAAACAAATGAATGCAGCCTTACGCATTCTAGTCCCCGGCGTGCCTTAATTCCCCAGTCAGCTCCCTCGACGTGAACAAATTAGAACCCAACATAGTGATAACAGTCAATAATCAAAAGGATCAAGTGCTGCTGAGTGGGACAACCGCCTGCTTGCATTGATAGTTACCAGTCCTTCTTTTCGGTCAATTGCTCCATTCCCAGGTATCAAGTGAGGCGAGAGCCCTACATATTCTATCCCAAAACACGGTTTTCGCGTTTTTCCTCCAGCATGGTACCAGGGGTGTGCGTGAGTGAAAATTTATTTTTTCGTTAAGCGTTAATCGTTGATTTTCGGAAAAAAACGCGTTAACCCATTAATGCGTTAAAGGCAGTGTTCACGATAAAGAATGTGTTCCAGTTTCTTGTAGGAAAGGGTAGTGGAGGGGCAGACTGTAACGCTAACGTCGAAAGAACGCATGAAAACGAGTCAGGAAAAGCTACAGAAGGGCCCGAAGTTGCCACTTGGAGCCAGGGATGAGCGGACTAAAAATATGAAATTTCGGAAATCGGTTTTCGAATTTCGGGACAAAAATTTTTTTTCGGGTTACGGAAATCGGGCGCGAAACGCCTGAAAATGCGCGGAAATGCGGTTTTCGGAACGCGAAACGCGGAAAAATTCAGAAATCATCAAATGTTTTCTCAGGTCCCAGACGACCCGATATATTCGCATTCCGCGGCGTTTTCTGCGGTTTTCGGAATGCAGAAAGCGGAATGCCCAAAATGCGCGAAACTGCGGGTTTCAGAACGCGAAACGCGGAACTCCGCTCATCTCGCTTCGAGCGCAAGGCAAACCCCGAGAGCGCAACACACGTCCACCGACGTGAACACATGAATGCTCGAGATCGTGAAATGAGCGATGATTTCCAGCCATTAGCCCCGTTCTTCCTTTCATTCTCAACTTCTCTCTTTACTCAGGTAAGCTCGCATACATCGGCTGCAAAAGACAGAAGTTGCAAGCCTGGGACAACTCGTCCACCACGTTTACTTAGCTCAATTTTTGAGGGACCATAACTCCGTTCCCAGAAGGTTTTGTACGATTTCAGAGACATCATTGGCATCAGCATGGAGCCGTTTTCGAAATTGGCGGGAAAACAGAAAAACAATTTATATCGTGAACACTGCCTTTAACACGCTGATTTTGGCTTTCGATGAAAAATATTCAAAACATTACCTGACCACACAGCAAAAATCGATAAATCACCGAAAGTATCAGAAAAAAAATTTAATTGGCGTTCAAATGACGTCAGCAGGACGTCGTGGAAAGTTGGTGGGGCTTTAAATGACGTGGGCAGGACTTCGTGAAAAAGAAGTAGGCCCTCAGATAATGTCATGAAAAGTAGGTAAGGCTTCAGATAACTCCAGCAGGACGTCTTGGTAAGTAGATAGGGCTTCAGATGAAGACGTCGTGGAAAGTGCTTGGGCGTTAAGATGGCGTCAACAGGACGTGGTGAAAAATGGTTAGCGCTTTATGAGGGAGTGCGCGGCGTCGTAGAAAGGCCCTAGCGCTTTATGTACGGCGTGCGACGCGTGGTAGAAACTGAATAGAGCTTCATGTGCAGAGTGCGCCGCGTAAAGTGTGATAAGCGCATGTAGAGGATGCACTGCAAACTGAAAAATTGTTGAATAGGATGCCGTGAAAAGTGGATAGGACTTCGGAAGGGGTGTCTGGAAAGTCTTGGCAAGTGGTATGCTACACTCTCTGACATATGTACGTTGAATGATATACTTGAAACCTTGCTGAAAAGTTCTATAATCTACGGCATTCGCCGGACTTCGGATTGGTTTTGTATATGTGCACACTTGACGCAGATTTATTCCATATCTCGGTTTAGTCTGTAGTGCGGACCACCAAACTTCGCAAACCGGCCCTAAATCCCCGCTCCCAACCCTCGTTTGGTACCTTACTCGACCGCAGAGAGGTAGATTGGACCTCACATTCCCTCATTGGAACACGAATGGATTTCTTCGATATTGATGAGAAATAACTAAATTAGATAAGCAATGGAATGGGAAACATTGAGGTCTGCGACATAGTTCACAACAAGCAAAAATGTTTCGACGTGCATGGCTCCAATTTTAAAATTTGCGATTCAAGCATAACAATCAGTGCCGTAGCTCCACCGCAGTTAACAAACCCAAATTAATGTAATTTTAGAAATTTTTCGTTAAAAGCATCGTACGCGCAGAAAACCGTGTATTATTTTTTCCTGTTTTTGTGTAGCTGGGCCTCTCTAGTGAACGAAAATGTCGAAGCGGCTCATGAAAAACATTCATTTGTAAAGAAAAGTCAATCGGAACACATTGTAAATACGAATTTGAACTTCGCGCCAAAGTCCTTTTTTTCAAGTTTTTGAGCTTTCATAGGCCTCGTCACTGTCATTTTCGAGGTTTCTCTGCATGTAGAGTACGTGCCGTAACTATTTTTCATGTTGTCTTACGGTCGCATCAACATTCTAGGAAAAAGTGCTAGATGACTGGTGAGAATTGGTGGCGGATCTTCATCTTTGAGGCCTTCCAACCTCATTGCCCAACGTTTTTGACGCGCCAAAGTTTACCCGTGTGATTTACCGGGCTCAATCATGAAATTGATCATGAAAAACCAAAATTGATTTCCAGCGCGAACGATGCCTTTAAGCGTTAATCGTTAATTTTCCGAAAAAAAAAACCGGGTTTACCCGTTAATGCGTTATAACGCACAGCAATGCATGGTACTTATTTGTTTATTTACTTATTTTAATTTGACAGATCTCTTGGGTAGCAAATGGTAAAAGTAGTATTTTGCGTAGCACTCTGTTCTGAAACGATTGCTTGGCTGGATTCGTCAACGATACATAAGTAAGCTCTGGTACATCCGTAGTGATCTGTCGATTTTGATTATCACTAGCATCGGAGCGGTGAGCCTCGGTGAGGTATAACTAGTGAAAAGGAGGTTCCGACGAAAAACCCACCGCTCCGCCCCAAGATAATGGAAAACAGGAGTTCACTTGAACTGAAACAGAGTCTACATGGCTTAGGTCAGATCGGAGTGGTGAGACAGTGGCGTAGAGCATTGAGGAGTGCAGAGAGTGGGAATTAAAGGCAACACACACCCTTGAAAACGTTGTTGAGATAAATACTTTACTTAGGTTGTATGACCCCTAATAGAACGCTCACGCTGTTGGAAGCGTCGAAAACGAGTCAAAACTACTAAATTTGAGCAACGCAAGTCGAAAATTTCGAAAACCCCTCCCTTCAGCTTTGACAATCTCCCCCCAATATAAGAATACGGTCTTATTGGCTGGTTTTTTATGCTTCCAACGAGGTCAGCGTTCTAATACATACTGACTGTAAGAGTCTACCGGCTTTGCTGCCTCTACCGCATTGCCGATTCTAATCGGTATTTCAACCGCGCGGGCATGTTGCGGTGTAACTCGTCCACTTCTACTCCATAACAGAACCTACGGGTATTCCTGTGTTTGCATGCAGTTTTGGTCGTTTTTTGCGTCAGTTTCCTATACTACCAGCTTCAAACCTTCAATTTATGTCATAAAATCGACACCATTCTTGGGCGTGTCTGCTGTCCTTGGAATATCCTTGAACCGCGCGTTTAAACTTAATCAATCTGTCCATGGAAGGCATTCAAAGGATTGGGCTCCACGGAATGTGTACTTCCGTCACTTCCGTCCTCACCTGCATGAATGGACGGGGTCCACAGAAAAGTTCATGTGACGTTCTCGTCCAGAACTGTACATTTGTGTAAGCGGCGAACGTGTTTGAGTTGTTGAAAATTTCCCCCAATTACTGATTTGTGGAAGGGTCTTCAATAGTCAATGACAACGATGAACCCTTGTTCAGAGAGGAGAATGATAGGATGCTTTGTTGCAAGAACTGCCGACCACTGGCAAATACCTGTTTCAGGCCTCTCCTTTGGTGGAATGCGCGTGGTCACGCAGCTAATTTAGCGTGTCCATATTAATCGAATTGGATCTCGTAAGCATTCCTCTCTCTCATATAAGCGGTTGCCAAACATAATACCAATTTTCGGTAAAGGAAAACCAACGTTAGATTTAATGAAGGTGGTCCGAACATAGGCACTGAAGCTGGAGCTACGTCAAGTATTTCCTCGTATTCGTTCGCGTAAAGATCCGTTGGATACCGTAGTCCCTTCGCCGCCGAAAAACTGATTCATATACAATAGGTGATAAAGTGAAATAATAATAATAATGGCCTTTCTGATATTTGATCAGCACTGGTTTAGGCAACCCAGAATGATGACGCAGGAAGCAGATGATCACTTTTCGGGATGCGTGTGTCTGGTATTACCAGCTTGAGCACGCTGTGAATAAAGTTGTGGTTGCATGCCGTTTCGTCAACTGTGCAATGTTGTGCTTGCGTCATCACGATGGTTTCTCCAAGCCACTGCTGTCTGACCGATTCACACTGAAAATTTCGGCAACGGCGCAGGTGCCTGGGCTAAACTGTAGATCTGGGTGTTGAAAACGACAAAAGTGAACTTAATGGAAACGATGTGAATCAAAAATGCTTTGTTTGAAGCGATTATCTGGTCACGAGACGCTGATGCCGATCTTAATACCAGCCATAATCTTTTGCGCCAAAACGCGCCGGCGATGCGAAATCAAATCGAAAACGTCTTTTTTCAATAAGAGGGGACATTTTTGACAGAAAAAACACACGTTTTTGCCTAGCGATGACCTAGTTTCTCTCCAAGAAATCAAAACTTTGTGTTTTTGTGTTAAACACATTTTTGAAATCACCCCATTGAGGCCAATCAACGGTTTTTTTTTTCGTTTTGAGGATGTCCACCCAAAAAGGGCATTTTAACGCGTTTTCGCGTCGCCAACGCGTTTTGGAACAAAGATCTCGGGTGGTATTGTACTGTCAGTTCTAATCGGCCATGTTTCAGCTTTTCACATACCTGTGAATACCATTTTCCGAGGATGAACTGCAATGGTTCGAGTGCTGGCGCTAGTGGAGTCTCCGGTTCAACTGAATGTTACCTTACACTGTTGAATAGATGAACTTCGGTTACCTACATCAACAATTGCACCTTCCACTGCAGCGGCGTATGGCGCGAACTTAACCGTACTGAGACTAACGGTGGCCTCGTAGCAAAGTTGAGGTCCCACCACGATTATAATAGCGCTACGCTTTGCTACTGATGTGAATTTGACACTAATTCGGAGGGTGGTGGTGGATACCAAAGGGCGGGGCGGGCGAGTAAACGAAACGCGGAGAAACGGGCGAACACAAGGGGTCGTTTATACTATCGCCGCCGAACGGCGTGGCGAAGTGCATTCCTACAATAGCAGTCGTGCGGCGCCGCGTGATCAATACCATAGGATTGCACTGTGCAGCGCGGCCCCGCGCGGGAGTATACAGTCCATAAAACGGCCAATGTCTCACCGTCGACTGCGTACCACGCGCCGCGCGTCGGAAGCGAACGAGTTTTGGCCGCCGCGCGGCGAAGTTTTGACGACCGCCGCGCGGCGCCGAAACGTCGCGCGGCGGTCAAAACTCGTCGCGCGGCGGCCGAAACGTCGCGCAGCGGTCAAAACTCGTCGCGCGGCGGCCAAAACTCGTTCGCTTCCAACGCGCGTGCGGTCGCGCAGCGCGTGGTACGCAGTCGACGGTGAGACATTGGCCGTTTTATGGCCTGTAAATGACCCCTAACAGAGGCGCAGAGAGGTGTCCGATAGCTTAGCACCATTGCGCGCTTTCATTCAACCAGCCCCTCCCACTCAAATCAACATACTAACAGACCCCAAATTCGATATTCTCCAATTGGACGGTAGAAATGTGAAAAAAGCAGAATTCGTAGACAGCGTAAATGAATGGCTATTGGCTAGCTATCCAGTTCGCCATCTTAATGGACAGCGTTATGGAATCGTTTAGTCAGTATACAACAGGAACGACAACTCATTGACAAACAAGAACATTAAATTACTTATGAACGGGTCCAAACCAAAAAAAATCGTCGAAATAAAAAATCGAACTTCACCAAGGCAAAAAAAGAACTGGAAACGCACCGTAAGCAGGATCTGGTTTGCATAGATTGCAGGCCAGCGCGCAATTGACGTCGAAAAAATTCGTTTGTGTTAAGATCGTATGACATTTGTCTTCAGCTGCCCATCGATCGCAGCTTTTGTATATGTTCCGGCACTTCCCTAGAACGAACGATGGAAGAGCAAAATTAGAACTGTCACGTGGTCAAAAGTTTTGCTCAAATGCAGCAAGGTAATGGTACTTTGGTAATAGGTTAATCATAAAAATTCGCAAGTCTACATAAAACGCGCATCCTTGGTGTCATCGGGCTCTCACCTGATCGGATGAGATCGTTTTCAAAAGACAGTCTCATGTACACATACATATACATATGTTTGTTAGAAGCAATTATTGAAAAGTAACGTTTTTTTCAGCTGCCCGCCGATCGCAGCTTTTGTATATGTTCCGCTCAGATAAAAAGGACCCACTTCCCGCTGGCCAAGTCGGGCTAATCGACTTCGCGCGGCCCCGAATTCGTGGGCGTGGCACGGCGCCCAACTTCCCACAGTTCACATACCGATAGCACACTTCCCGCGGTACCACTAGTCGACGTCCCGTTACCACTCCCCCCCCCTCGCGGAAGGCCAATAGATCGGTCGCGGGTAGTCGGCAGCGCCGTTTTGTTGACTGCCCTTACACGGTGAACAAGCACTCTGCGACCCTTCTGCCATCTCCTTACGACTAGTCTGATGACTGACAGAAGACATTCCAAAAGCAGTTTGCGGCACATTTAGAAATCACCCTTCAAGTTATATTCTGTTGAAGCAAAGTTTCAAATTCCGCTTCTGGGGATTTCATCTTGGACTGCTCTTGACATGTAAGGGGTGAGCTTATACGGGAAAGCTTCCTACACCCATTGATCCCTGCAGTCTTCCCATTCGCAGATGCCATTAACGGGCAGTGGTTCACCTGCTCAAGACCAGCGTCGCACACAGCGCGGCTTTAAAGGCACAGTCCAAGCTCAAGGCTGAAATCTGAGATTCCCACATGGTTAAGAAGTAGAGCCACCCCATATATCACGTGCCAAGTGCGAGCTCTCAATTCCTTCGAATAAGCGAGATATAGGAGGAAGCCACCCTGGGGGCGCCCACACCCGGAAGCCACTTTGGCACGCCCACTTTACGATCTTTCGAGCTCAACAGTGGCGAGATAAGCGATGGTTTTCGATCACTTCCACCGTTCTTCACTTCATTCTCAACCTCTCTCTTTGCCCAGGTCGGCTGGCATACATCGGCTGCAAATGAAGAAAGTTACAAGCCTCGGACAACTCGTCCACCATACTTTTATAGCTAAATTTTTGAGGGGTCATAACTTCGCTCCTAGGGGTCTTGTAGAATTCCAGAGACATCATTGGAATCAGTGTAGAACCGTTTTCAAGATAAGCAGAAAAACAGAAGAGCGATTCTGAGGTTGGACTGTGCCTTTAAGAAAGAGTCTCGACACAGCGTTCTCTGCTCAGCAAGCGTTCATTGGCTCCACTCTAGTGGGTGGTGCAATGATGATATCAAAGTGAGAATCTATGAGTGAGTGTTCGATGAGCCCCGATAATAGCCGATTGCTATCCGACACTCCGCGGGAAGAAGGGAAAGCCTCTCTCTCCGCGGGAAGTGGGGCTCTGTGCCACGCCCACAAAATTGCGGCCGCGCGAAGTCGACTAGCCCGACTTGGTCGGCGGAAAGTGGGCCGATTTTACCTAAATACCTGGCGTTTTGGACCCAAATACATATTCTATAAAGCCATATTCATTGACCCAAATTTCTTCTAAGGAATGATTGCACTCGAGGGGCTGTTCTCTTGTGGACTTGAATGAAGGCTTTAATAGGAATTTGAATGACTACTCGATTTTCGAAGAATCACACCTGTTTACGAATGACTTTTAAATATAAACAGAAAATGACTAAGAGTTTTTTGTGATCGTATGTCGAAATGCTGCCATCCTAAATTGGTCCAATATTGAAGAAATGGACAGTTTAAATTCTCCGAGTAAACCGGTTATTCGCAAGGCCACCTCCCGACGAGCCATTGGTTTCCACTATACATTGGATCCGAATCAAAAAAAAATCGGATACTCGGATTTTGGATAACTCAAAAATCAAAGGTCACGGATATCCGACTCAAACGGATAGATTCAAAATAGCAACACCGGATAATCCGAGTCATTCGGATTGGGAGGTTAAACAGATAGTCGGATTTCGGATCAATCCGAAAATTACCTTTTTCCGGTGATTCGGATTTTGGATCACTCGGATTTTGACGTTTTTTCGGTGAGTCGGAATCCGAATATCCGAGTCGGATATCCGGTCGGATAGATGTAGGTAAAATGCAAAAAGTCTATCAAAAATCGATAGCCCGGGGGAAATATTTAAGAAAAAAACGTTTCTCTACTGTACCATGATAAAACAATTCATTCATATTCATCTCTATCTCGAAGTATTTGCAAATCAATTTTTCACGATTCATTCTTTACAATATCTTTAAATATTTCTTTTGTGTATGTGAAACTCCAGCTTATATATCCACTTTATAGGGAATTTCCGGTGTATTAACACCTTCTTCAGCCTATAATTATTACAGCAACTACATGCGTACAACGAGAAATGACCCAACAAGTAAGGTATAACTAACCCGCTACGGTGTTTACGAAGGAAGTCTGTAAAATTGTTACTTGGGCACACCTACAGTAATTCTCAAGCAACGGAATCAGACGACCCCACCTTAGTTGTATCCCAGAGCAACTAAGAGTGACTATGTATCTAGCGCAGCTGCTATGAAATCAATCTCAATGCTTCCATCATCTCATCCCTATTGTTTATCTCCGGGGATAGTCGCCTTATCCCAAGTGCTTCCATTAATTTTCTTTATAGGGGACTTTCGAGAGAGCGGTTCAACACTGAGACTTTCAGGGCGGGAGGGGGGTCATTTGTGTGGTGCAGGAGTCGATGTCGGGAGAAGCTGTTACTTGGGCATGACGAAGGATTCCGCAGTGCTCGCGAGTGCTCGTCTATACCTACGTACAACGGTCGTGACGTCTCTCCGATATATTTCTGACTGCATCCCTCGCATACAGTCATGTAAACTGTGCCTCGTAACTGGCAGATTTTCTTTTCCGTACAGTAGGTGCATCGCCTTCGTCCACATCGTTCTTCATAAAATTTTGTTGAGGTCAATATGCTCTTTGAAGTTTGTGGAGGTCTGAATACTAGTTTTACCGGCACTCCTGAGAGCTTCACAGTTCTGTTAACGTCCTTCGCGATTCGTTTATCAACGTACGGTAGAACCAGAGTTACACCGCCGCGAGGGAATGTTGGACGCCATGACCTGGGCTCAGAAGTTGAGCAGCCGTTTTCAGCTAGAATGGTAGCGATACCCGCCTCGACCTCTACTGACTCGTACGAGCTAATTTTGTTCTTAGTAGCAATCAGATTTCTCACTACATTTACCTTCATGTAGAGCGGGTGCGCGCTTTGTGAGTGTAAAATGATGTTCCGTGATGCCGGCTTCTTGTACCATGTCAGTTCTTTGATGCCGTCGTATATCCTTACTTTTGCATCAAGGAATGGTAAAGTTCCATTAGCGTCAGGGGCTTCCATGGTGAAACTGAGGTTCTGATCACATGTGTTGAGGTTTCCCAGAACAGTGTTGAGTTCCTCTCGCGTAGACCCGATGACAAACGCATCGTCGATGTATCTTTTGTAAAACAGTATTCCTCGCGTGAGCGATCTTTGTTCGATTCTGCCCAAAAACACGATGGCCAGCAGGGGCGCGATCCTGAGACTCATTGCTAGGCCTCGCTTCTGCGTGTAGATCTGGCCATCAAATTGAAATATATTGCATTTCAGCGTTGCAGACAGCAACTCTTGCAAATCGTCATCCTGTAGTCCGAAAGTACAGATTTCGTTTCGATGTCGTTGTAAGAGTTCAACGACAGCAGTGACTGCATCACTGTTGTTTACATTTGTGTACAAAGAGACCGCGTCGTAGCTCGCGTAGAACGCATGGTTAGGCACTTCGCATTGGTTCAATGTAGACAAGAATTCTTCAACATTCGCAATATGAGCCGCAACGTGTTGTAACAGTGGTGACAGAAGTTTTACAAGGAACCAACTGATTCTGTCAGAAGGGCCGCCACACGACGAAATGATTGGTCTGGTCTTTATGTTGCACTCCACTACATCGCGTAGATCTTTTTGCTCAGGGAGCTTGTGGGTCTTGACCAATGCGTAGTACGTGGGAATAACCGGAAACTTCAGCACGAAACGATTCGCTGTTTTTGAATCCATAACCTTGTTCAAAACTCTCTTCACTGTTCTGCTCAGATTACTAGAAACCATCTCGAACTCGCGCAAAGATGACCTTCCGTATGTGTGTGTGTGTGTGTCCGACAAGCACGCGATTCCGAGGTTCTTATCCATTCTTTGCGTCAGCACAACGAAATCACCACCCTTATCGCTCACGCTGTATCGAAGCTCTCCCTTCAATGATTGGAGCTTACTCAGTCCACGTTTTTCTTGCACTGTAAGGTTTGAAGCAAACCTTGTCGTGGCGTGGCTAGTGTAGCACTGTACCACGTTAATTTGAAGGGATGCTAATGCTGGTTCAATCGCAGGTGCAGGTTTGGGTGTTGATAACGACGTTCGGGGAAATGGTATTGATACGCGAAGTGTCGATATCCTGTCCAAAACTGTTGGAGGTGAGCTCTCGCGCCATCGCAGTTTATGGGCAAACTTGTGGAAGCCGCACAACACTGCATCTTGAACTTCTCGATTTACTGCCGTAGCGACCGCGAAAGAAGGGTCTAAGTCGTCAACTTCATCAGTTCCAAATATTGTACACCGTGCTGGTGGAAAATGTTCGTCTTGAACCATTATATTGGAGCGTAGGTGGTCAAGCTTATCCAGCAGTTTTCCTCTTTCGTGGTTTCGAATGCGCAGGCATATCATTTGGTTTCTGCTTGAAATCTCTTGCCAAACTTCCGGACTCAATCTTGTTCGCAAAGTTTTTTTACATGAGAGAATGCCACGAATACATTGTCCCCTTCTCCGGCGTCGTTCTGCTATGCTAGCATCCAGTATTATCGAGAACTTATTTTCTGGCATGCCGTATACCCGGAATGCTGCCGTATCCAGATGTCTCCTGGCCTTCGAGCGCGCAATACTAGATGCTAGAATAGCAGAACGACGCCGCAGAAGGGGACAATGTATTCGTGGCATTCTCTCATGTGAAAGAGCTTTGCGAACAAGATTGAGTCCGGAAGTTTGGCAAGAGATTTCAAGCAGAAACCAAATGATATGCCTGCGCATTCGAAACCACGAAAGAGGAAAACTGCTGGATAAGCTTGACCACCTATGCTCCAATATGATGGCTCAAGACGAACATTTCATTGTGCCGGAAGCTATACAACCAGCACGGTGTACAATAGTCGGAACTGATGAAGTTGACGAAGACATGCAAGCCCTCCTCAACTTAGGCCCTTCTTTTGCGGTCGCTACGGCAGTAAATCGAGAAGTTCAAGATGCAGTGTTGTGCGGCTTCCACAAGTTTGCCCATAAACTGCGATGGCGCGAGAGCTCACCTCCAACAGTTTTGGACAGGATATCGACACTTCGCGTATCAATACCATTTCCCCGAACGTCGTTATCAACACCCAAACCTGCACCTGCAATTGAACCAGCATTAGCATCCCTTCAAGTCAACCTGGTACAGTGCTACACCAGCCACGCCACGACAAGGTTTGCTTCAAACCTTACAGTGCAAGAAAAACGTGGACTGAGTAAGCTCCAATCATTGAAGGGAGAGCTTCGATACAGCGTTAGGATAAGGGTGGTGATTTCGTTGTGCTGACGCAAAGAATGGATAAGAACCTCGGAATCGCGTGCTTGTCGGACACAAACACATACGGAAGGTCATCTTTGCGCGAGTTCGAGATGGTTTCTAGTAATCTGAGCAGAACAGTAAAGAGAGTTTTGAACAAGGTTATGGATTCAAAAACAGCGAATCGTTTCGTGCTGAAGTTTCCGGTTATCCCCACGTACTACGCATTGGTCAAGACCCACAAGCTCCCTGAGCAAGCAGATCTACGCGATGTAGTAGTGGAGAGCAACATAAAGACCAGACCAATCATTTCGTCGCGTGACGGCCCTTTTGACAGAATCAGTTGGTTCCTTGTAAAACTTCTGTCACCACTGTTACAACAAGTTGCGGCTCATATTGCGAATGTTGAAGAATTCTTGTCTACATTGAATCAATGCGAAGTGCCTAACCATGCATTCTACGCGAGGTACGACGCGGTCTCTTTGTACACAAATGTAAACAACAATGATGCAGTCACTGCTGTCGTTGAACTCTTACAACGACATCGAAACGAAATCTGTACTTTCGGACTACAGGATGACGATTTGCAAGAGTTGCTGTCTGCAACGCTGAAATGCAATATATTTCAATTTGATGGCCAGATCTACACGCAGAAGCGAGGCCTAGCAATGAGTCTCAGGATCGCGCCCCTGCTGGCCATCGTGTTTTTGGACAGAATCGAACAAAGATCGCTCACGCGAGGAATACTGTTTTACAAAAGATACATCGACGATGCCTTTGTCATCGGGTCTACGCGAGAGGAACTCAACACTGTTCTGGGAAACCTCAACACATGTGATCAGAACCTCAGTTTCACCATGGAAGCCCCTGACGCTAATGGAACTTTACCATTCCTTAATGCAAAAATAAGGATATACGACGGCATCAAAGAACTGACATGGTACAAGAAGCCGGCATCACGAAACATTATTTTACACTCACGAAGTGCGCACCCGCTCTACATGAAGGTAAATGTAGTGAGAAATCTGATTGCTACTAAGAACAAAATTAGCTCGCACGAGTCACCAGAGGTCGAGGCGGGTATCGCTACCATTCTAGCTGAAAACGGCTACTCAACTTCTGAGCCCAGGTCATGGCGTCCAACATTCACTCGCGGCGGTGTAACTCTGGTTCTACCGTACGTTGATGAACGAATCGCGAAAGACGTTAACAGAACTGTGAAGCTCTCAGGACTGCCGGTAAAACTAGTATTCAGACCTCCACAAACTTCAAAGAGCATATTGACCTCAACAAAATTTTATGAAGAACGATGTGGACGAAGGCGATGCACCTACTGTACGGAGAAGAAAATCTGCAAGTTACGAGGCACAGTTTACATGATTGTATGCGAGGGATGCAGTCAGAAATACATCGGAGAGACGTCACGACCGTTGTACGTACGTATAGACAAGCACTCGCGAGCACTGCGGAATCCTTCGTCATACCCAGGTAACAGCTTCTCCCGACATCGACTCCTGCACCACACAAATGACCCCCCTACCGCCCTGAAAGTCTCAGTGTTGAACAGCTCTCTCGAAAAATCCCTAGAAAAAAAATTATTGGAAGCACTTGCGATAAGGCGACTATCCCCGGAGATAAACAATAGGGATGAGATGATGGAAGCATTGAGATTGATTTCGTAGCAGCTGCGATAGATACATAGTCACTCTTAGTTGCTCTGGGATACAACTAAGGTGGGGTCGTCTGATTCCGTTGCTTAAGAATTACTGTAGGTGTGCCCAAGTAACAATTTTACAGACTTCCTTCGTAAACACCGTAGCGGGTTAGTTATACCTTACTTGTTGGGTCATTTCTCGTTGTACGCATGTAATTGTTGTCATAATTATAGGCTGAAGAAGGTGTTAATACACCGAAAATTCCCTATAAAGTGGATATATAAGCTGGAGTTTCACATACACAAAAGAAATATCTGATAGAAATGAGACTCCGAGATAGCAGCATTCTCAATTATTTGAAGACGAAACAGCGACAGCACCATTTTTGTCGTGATACATTTGCTATCTTAATTAGATATATTGGATGTCACCAAGCAGCTACTGCATACGATGAGTCGATAGCATTTCTCTTACGATGTAGAGCGCTGACGATATTCCCTAAGTTTATCGAGAACTTATTTTCTGGCATGCCGTATAACCGGAATGATGCCGTATCCAGATGTCTCCTGGCCTTTGAGCGTTCAATACTGGATGCTAGCATAGCAGAACGACGCCTGAGAAGGGGACAATGTATTCGTGGCATTCTCTCATGTAAAAGAACTTTGCGAACAAGATTGAGTCCGGAAGTTTGGCAAGAGATTTCAAGCAGGAACCAAATGATATGCCTGCGCATTCAAAACCACGAAAGAGGAAAACTGCTGGATAAGCTTGACCACCTACGCTCCAATATGATGGCTCAAGACGAACATTTCATTGTGCCGGAAGCTATACCACCAGCACGGTGTACAATAGTCGGAACTGATGAAGTTGACGAAGACATGAACACCCTCCTCAACTTAGGCCCTTTTTTTGCGGTCGCTACGGCAGTTAATCGAGAAGTTCAAGATGCAGTGTTGTGCGGCTTCCACAAGTGGGTATAATGCACTCTGGCGAAGATTTTCACAAAAAAAAGGTCTTCTACCGTACCATGATAGAACAATTCATTGATAAACATCTTTGTATCGAAATATTTGCAAATCAATTTTATTTTTGATAATGTGTTCATCAATTTCGTAAGCGCCCGTGAATTCCTGTCTTAACGTCTTCGAACAGGATTGCCCGTTCGATCAAAACACATGGTTTTTTGATCGTACCTTCAATGCGCCTTGCTCGCAAGAGCAAATCAAACGAAGAGGATCAATGCCTTATATGCGCAAAATCTACGCTGACGATGCGTAGAAATGCGCCGGAAATTTCACACTGTGCACCAATTGTATGTCTGTAGTGTCTCATGCAAACTTGGGCGTCGATAACAGTTTGATCCGCCCACCATGAGCTAACGTGCCGATATTTGACAAGGCCGTGGCCGCTAGTTATGGTCTGGTCCAGCTGTTGTACAGCTAGCGTTGTCGCGCTCTAGATAAAAGGGAAGTGTACGACGCATTTTCAGGCATGCTTCAAATGATAAGATGCAGGGCAGCCGGTTTAATTACTCAGGTTTGGGGTATAGGCCCCGCCCTGCATCTGGAGGCCCTGCCCATCCGGTGGCGGCCCCAGTGGAGGCTGGGCGACCCCAGCCGCGACGCGTGTCAGTGTGCTGACCGCGACGCGTGCCGGTGTGTCGACCGCGACGCGTGTTGGTGTGCCGGCCGCGACGCGTGTCGGAGTAAAGTAGTTCTTGAGCTAGATGAAACAGTCCTGCAGGAGTGAACTGCGGCTAATTAGGCCGCTAAACGCGACATATCGAAATGTCACCAGCCCGACAACAAGGTAAACAGCCCGACAACATCGAAACAGCCCGACAACAAGGACAACAGGGGGCAACGTGCAGGTCTCCGGCTGACGATGTGAGCGATTTGAGTTGTCAACTGGGAGCGGTCTGTTAACAACTCACAGGGCTACAGTATATACATTGGATCCGAATCAAAAAAGTTTGGATACTCGGATTTCGAATAACTCAAAAATCAAAGGTCGCGGATATCCGGCTCAAACGGATAGATTCAAAATAGCAATTTCAGATAACCCGAGTCATTCGGATAGGAAGGCTGGACGGATAGTCGGATCTCGGATCAATCCGGAAATCACGTTTTTTCGGTGATTCGGATTGTGGATCACTCGAATTTCGACCTTTTTTTTCGGTGAGTCGGAATCCGAATATCCGAGTCGGATATCCGGTCGGATGAAAGATGGTATAATTCTAGAAGTCTATCGAAAATCGATAGTCTGGCGAAAATCCTCGAAAAAAAAAGATTTTTCTGCCTTACTATGATGAAAGAACTCTTTGATAATCATCTTTATCTCGGAATATTTGCAAACCAAACAGATGTGATCACTTTTCACAATCTCTTCAAAGTGAGTGTAAGGTTAAACCATTAGTATAAATGAGTATCATGAGTATCAGTCCTTCCCATCGACTTCGTAAATGCCTGTGAGTTCCTGTCTAATCCACCTAGAACAGGATTGCTCGTTCGATCAATACACATGGTTTTTGGGAGCCAATCATACCCTTAATGCGCTATAGGGGGTACGGCATACTTTTGCGACACTGTCGCGTCGCTCTGCACCGTGACACCGACCGCCTGACGCGGAGCCCCCACCCTTTAGGCCTACTGCATACTCAGGTAATTCTAGTTGTCGAGAGTCGGACGAAAAGTTGTCCTGCAGGCGTACGAATGCAGGACAACTTTCGCAGACTCTAGAGAATTCTGGAAAACTTTTCGCCCACTTCTCGACAATGCCCGACAACTTCTCAACCAACTCCCGACACCTCCTTGCCCGATTCTCGACAGTTAACATATAAATTACTAGTTACAGTTATACACATGTAGAACTGCATGTACTTACCAAAAACTGGGGCTCCTGTTCAACCGTTGGTTACAACGGTCGGTGAAGCCCACGTAGATGGTTTCACACCACTCTGTTTGCCGAATTCCTAAACTTAGCTCGCTTCTTCGACGTTCGGCAGAAGCAAAATGTGCATGGTATATGCTGTGGGTTTACAAAATTGTTCAACATGGGCCGATATTGGCCTTGCCCAGCACCAGTGCGCCATCATCAGTGTAGTGGTCTTCGAAATCACTCTAACATAGGGCGGTAAAAGTTAGGGTAGAGAGTAAATCGACCAAGCTAAACTCAAATATCCTATTCTCGTGGCTCCTACTTTTCGAAAATGTCGACTTCCGGCTTGACCATACCTGAGAAAGGTGCGAGCCAGTGTACTGTAGCGGTGTTCAGCCTCCATCTCAGGCGGTGAAAGTTTGAATGTAAGGTAAAAAGACCCCGACAGACACAAATATCTTACTCTCGTGACCCATACTTTGCAAAATGTGGACCTCCGGCGGGTCCACATATTGTACATCAACACAATGCTAAACAACCATTGCAAGGCTTAGAGTTGCAAATTTCGATCAGAACTGAATCAATCGAGATTTATTAGAATTACCAATCTCAATTTCAAACCTTGTTCTGATACCACTTGGGTAACTTCTTTAATAATATATTTTAAATCTTACTGCTGCTACAACCGATCATCAAAAAAAGATCAGTACTTGAAAGCTCGAAAACTTTAAAAATTCACTGACTTGAAAATCCCATGTTTTGGTATGTTCGCTATTTTGAGAAGATAAAAATTCAAAATTTTGAGAATTCTGGACAACTTTTCGCCCGATTCTCGACAACTTCTCAACCGATTCCCAAAAACTCCTTGCCCGATTCTCGACAATTGACACACAGTTCTACACATGTACAACTGTACGTACTTATCAAAAATTAAAGCTCCTGTTCAACTGATAACAACGTTAGGAGAAGCCCACGTAGATTTTTTCACCCCACTCTGTTTGCCAAATTCCCAACTTGCTCGCTTCTTCGGGTTCGGCAGAGGCAAACTGTGCATCGTATATGCTGTGGGTCTACAAAATCGTTCAACATGGGCCCTTGGGTTCAACATGGGCCTTGCCCAGCACCAGTGCGCTATCAGTGTAGTGGTCGTCGGAATTACTCTAAGACGGTGCAAGTTTGAGTAGAGAGGGAATCGACCACGCTGGACTCGAATATCCTACTCTCGTGGCTCCTTGTTTTCAAAATTGCCGACTTCCGGCGGGACCACACCTGAGAGAGGTGTGAGCCGTTATACCGTAGCGGGGTTCATCCTCCATCTTAGGCGGTGGAAGTTGGTATAAAGGGTAAATCGACTACGCTGGACTCAAATATTCTATTCTCCTGACCCATAATTTGCAAAATGTGGACTTCCGGCGAACCACACCTGCAGCCAGCGGCCAAACCGCTGGCTGCAGGTGAGGACCCGCCGGAAGTCCACATACTGTACGTCAATATAATACTAAACAACCATTGCAAAGTTTAAAGTAACAAATTTCGGTCAGAACTGAATCATTCGAGATTTATTCGAATTAACAATCTTAATTCCAAAAGTTGTTCTGATAGTTCTTGGGTGAGTTCTTACATAATATATTTTGAATCCGAGTGCTGCAACAACCGATCATCCAAAAAAATCAGTACTTGAAAGCTCGAAATCTTTCAGAATTCACTAACTTAAAAATCCCATATTTTGGTATGTTCGCTATTATGAGACGATAAAAATTCCAAAAAACTAGTTTGATATTCAAGAAATCGGTGAAATACATTATAATTGGTAAGCAGTTAGAAGAATTGAGAAAAAAAAAGAAAAAACAACAACGGAGGTCCCACACGAAAAGAAAAGAACAAAAACAGCAGTTCGAATAATGCAACATTCAAATAGTGTGGTGTAAAGAGGGTTCTGAAGTGAGGTTCTGAATTCTTGTGAAGTTTTCGACATATTTGAAACATATTCTCAATTTCGGAAGTTGTCGAGAACTCTGTCCGAATTCTCGGCAAGCACTCGTTCCCCGAATTCTCGGCGACTTTCTCTGAAATTCTGAACAAATCGGCCGCAATTCTCTACAAAGACTGCGAATCTCGGAATTCTCGACTACTTCTATCAACTTTCTGGACAACTTCTCGGTTGTCGACCGATTCTCGCCAACTATTCGTCCGATTCTGAACAACTAGTTTTACCTGAGTACTTCCCGTGACGAGCGACGCGACATTATGCTTGCCATCTAAATCGATTAAAAATCGATATTGCTAATATGCACTGTCGCGGTCGCGGAAAGTATGCACTAGGCCCTGAACTTGTCGCTGTCGCAGTGTGCTGCAAGCTTCGGCCTGCGACAGCGACAATGGCAGCGACAAGCTTCGACACATTCGCAGTATGTCAGCCCTCCGCGTCGCGTCGCTGTGACAGACGCGCGATAACTGTGCCTACGACGACCGATGCCGTTGTTACGATGCAGGTCCCGCAGCAATTTGTGCTAGATTGCATGCCTGTCGGTCATGACAGCGGCAAAGTAAACCGTACCCCTAAGAGCCTTTCAGAGTGGCGTCGCAGCGAAATTCGCTGTCGCGGAGACGGTGTGAGCGATGGGGGGTGTGCTACGCAGCACAAGCTGTGCCGTAAGACGGGGGCGACCGCCGCGCTTTCAGAGTGCGCGAGCTAGCAGCGACGGCAACAACGTCGCGCGATGAAAATGATTTCGACCATTTTTGTCGCTGTCGCTGCCATCCCGCAGTAGTTTCTTTCTATTTGTTGATGTTCTTTTGTTAGTACCTGTCCATTAATTCTCTATAATATTCATTTCCCTTATTTCACTGTTTTTTTTCAATCGAACAAACGGCGGAGAAGAGGTACGGAGAAGAGGTAAGAGACACAGAGTCAGAAATATGATTCGGCGACAAGTCATAGTCACGCCCAATTTTTCTCGCTCTGGAGAGCGACGCCGAGAATTTCGCAGCGACGCCACTCTGAAAGGTCCTACACTCGCACAGACAACCCAAACGGAGAGGATTAATGCCAATTGTGCTCAAAATCTGCGCTGATGATGCGCAACAAAAAGCGGCGTAAATTTCACGATGCGCTCCAATTGGATGTCTGCAGTGTAACTACGCACCTCTATGGCTACTATAGAATGGAATGTCCAGTCGTGACATCAGATACGCTTGTTCGAGTAACAGGACACGCAGAATCTACCAATATCCGAATCGTTATTCGATCCGAATCATGTCGTTTTTTGGATATTCGGTATCCGAATCATTATCCGACTCAGGGCACATTTCGGTGACTAAGATTTCGGATCAAACGGATTTCGGCGTTTTTTCGGTGAATCGGAATTTGGATCATTCGCATTTTGACGTTTTTTCGGTGAATTGGATTTCGGACAATTCGGATTTTGGCCCTTTTTCGGTGAATCGGATTTTGAATCATGAAAATTTCGGTTCATTCGGATGAATATCCGAAAATGGGTGAGTCGGATCCAATGTATAGTACAGTAGAACGAAATCCGCGTGGCTACAGTAGAATGAAATATCGAGTCGTGACATCAGAAACGCTTTTTTGAGTACTAGCATATCAGCCGAATCTACCGATATCCGACTCATTATCCGATGCGAATCAAGGAATATTTCGGATATCCGGTATCCGAATCATTATCTGAATCATAGCACATTTCGGTGATTCAGATTTTGAATCAAACGGATTCTGGGGTTTTTTTCGGTGAATCGGATTTTGGATCACTCGGATTTTGACGTTTTTTCGGTGAATCGGATTTTGAGTCATGAAAATTTCGGTTCATTCGGATGGATATCCGAAAATGAGTGAGTCGGATCGAATGTATAGTGAGTACTCACACCCAGAAACCCCCGACGACGCGGCCCCTCAGCCGGCATCACGTCACTCGCATTGAAGCACACTTCACATAGTAGGTGTTCGGTGAATTTCGATTCGTTTTCACGGAGTCTTAGGGCAGTGCGGGTAAGCAGCTAGAGGTATATGAGAACTGAAAGCTATACAACAAGTCTGGAGCTGAAGCGGTATTACGTAGAGGGTTACAATGCTAGTGATAAAACTAACGTCTACAGTGCGTATCATAATTATAGCAACACACTCAACGTTCTGATATAGATGTCCACGCATATTTTCATCAACCGGCACTATCACCATTCAACTCCGTGTACCCAAAAACCTTTGCTCACAAAATTTTACCGAAAACCATCACGAAGTAGCACCTGTTTTTTATAAAACTTTTAAAGTCCTTGTATCATAATCATGGCAACATTTCAGTATTCAATCGCTATTCTTCTTCTTATTCGGGAGAGCTAGCTTGTGACGACTTTTCATTAGTCTATCGGTCCGCCTTGTTTTGGAACGATCTTAAAAACTCGCTTTGGCATCGAGTTCAACAGTCGGCCAAGCACTTCCACGTCCATGTTGCTCCAGACAACAATTACAGCCCCCTTGAAGTATTTCAGTTAGTCGACGTCCCACCTCCCTTGTAAATATGGAGAAGCAGGATTCTTCAAACGTTTTCATTGAGATAACGTGAGTTGAGCAGGCCGACCAAGCCATAACGGAGAGTCCATGCTGCTCAAACCACGTCCTAGTTGAGCGACTCGTGTAGATGTCGGCATCCTCTTACTGAAAGGTGAGCACATTTTGCTGGAACCGAGCAAGGAACGGTAGCAGTCCTGTTCACAACACTTCCTGGTATTCCGCAAAATTCCTTCTGAAGGAATTGGAGGCTATCTGGAGCACACCGTCGGCATCGAAGCCACACCAAACCATGAAACCCCGCCTCTACCGAAATTCCGCTTGGCCAATTACAGCGGCTCCTTGCGGAAATCTCGCCAGTAGTGTGCGTATCCGTCAGGTCCATCCAACTTAAACTTTTTATTGTCCTAGAAGACCCTCTGAACACAATGTTTACCCAGGTGAAGCCTGAGGACAAGTTTTGCTCATCTTAGACCAGTCAGTCGCCATGTTCCTTTCAGCGCACTGAAGCCGTGCGGCCTTAGGCGGTGCTGTGAGGTGCTGTATTGGACGCATACGAGAATGTTCTATAATTGGGTTGCGATTGATCGCCCTCAATACTGTTTTTCTGGATACCGACGTAAAAAGTTCGGCTCGGACCTGATTGACCGACATGGTCGAGTTGGACATGAGCCGTACTACTCGACGTTCCTCTGGAGCAGACAGCTTTCTGGGCCTTTCTTTGAACCGTGTAACTCAGGATTATGCAGAAATCGGTAGACAGCTATGAAGTGACAGTGGTGTTGCTCCGCTATTCTCCTGATATTCAGACTAGCCTTGTACAAGGCAAGAATCTGAGCATTTTCGACTTCAGAGAAAACGGATCCGTTTGGCGTGATAGAAATACGTTGATATTGCATACCTCCATTCATATCATATTCGAAATGGGATTAGTTTTGAGAAATGAGCAAGGGAGCATTATCAATAGAAAAAGTTGCTATAATTATGATATTAAGACTTTAAAAAGTTATATACAAAATAGATCTTATTTCTAGACGGCTTTCAGTGAAATTCTGTGAACAAAGGTTTTTGGGTACGCGGAGTTGAATGGTGACAGTGCCGGTGGATGAAAGTTTGCGTGGACAATGATGTCAGAGCTTTGAATGTGTTGCTATAATTATGATATACTTGAAAATAAAGCATTTGAAAAGTCGGTGCACAGCAAAAACAGGACAATTTTCAAGAGTTGAAGACGGAAAGGAAAAATTGCTGATCCTAATTCAGGATCGAGAACGAATTAAATCTTCTGCTGTTACACTCACAGTTTCCTTTCAAGGAAGAGTTGTAGGTACGCCACTGAGTTTCGGTATACTACTCTAACAGGTATTCGGGGCAGGAAAAACAAGCACGCTCATGCCAATCATTTTTTTCCGCAGGGCTTCCGTAAACCTTATTTGAAAATTTTCCAAGTGTCAGCTTGGATATGAGCACATCGTAATAGCCAACAATCATGTTTGCACAATTTCGACCTCCTCAGCCACTTCCCAGTGGCTTCTCGATGAGAGCTGTGTGTGAATGAATGCATACCGCTCCTCTGCCCTTTTATACCCCGCATGTTATGATCGTGTGCTATCGTTCGTTATCATGTTTTGTTCAAGAATGGTTACGGTAGCCCTGCTGAAAAAAATGATCGGCATGGGCGTACTTGTGCAGTAAGTTGTTTAGTAACAGTCCATCCTCAAGGAAAAAGGCTGTGGTGCGGTTTCGTACTGCTAGTTAGTATACTGTAATCGTGGTTGGCTCTACACAACCTTGGCCATTATGCGATGATGTGAACAACTGGCAACTTTTTATGGGTTATTGTTTTCTCCGTTTCCATCCTTTTTTCGTGTTCTTTCTGCATGCATCCATAGCAAAGGCTCAAAGGCAGCAGAAACGCTCAAAAAGGGTATCGATTTTATGACAAAAATCGAAAGTTTGAAGCTGGTAGCATTTAAAACTATGCTCGTATACTGTAGTACTGACTCGTTTTAGAAGCTTTTGAACGTGAGCGTTCCACTAGGGGCCTGTACGACTCAAGTAACGTAGTTATTTCAACAACTTCTTCGAGCGTGTCTGCTGCCCTCAGAGACGTTGTACGCGCAGAAAAAACATATGTTTTTTCTTGTTTTTATATACATAGCTTGGTCTCTTTAAAGGACGAAAATGTCGGGAGAGCTCCTAAAAACCTTCATTTGTAGAGTAAAACTGGTTAGAGTAGACTAAAAATCGATTTGAAGTTCGCGCCAAAATCGTTTTCGGAGGGTTTCTGCATTTGGAGGCCTGGTCACTTGGGATTTTTGAAGTGTCCCTGCATGTGAAGTTCGTACCATAATTGTTTTCAATGTTGTTTAAAGGCAGTCTTCACGAAGGGAAATTTGCACGTTTTTTGGCTTAAACCTAAGCTTTGGGTCCTTCTAAGAAGATTAAGATCGAAAGTGCGACGAAAAACGGCCGGTAAGGGGGTGAAAATCTCGTGGGCCAGCTAACCCATTGGGCCACTCCGCCCACGTTCTATAAAAGTTCCCCTGAATTCGTGGTTAAATGAGAGATGGTTTCCGATCAAAAGCCCTGTTCTTACCTTCAATCTCAACGTCTTTCTTTACTCAGGTCAGCTCGCACACATCGGCTACAAAAAACGGGAGTTACAAGCCTCGGACAATTCGTCCACGATGCTTCCCTAGCTGGAATTTGAGGGGCCATAACTCCGTTTCTAGGGGGTCTCGTACAATTCCAGGGACATCATTGAAATCAGTGTGGGACCGTTTTCAAGATAGGGAGAAAAACAGAAAAGCGATATTTATCGTGAACACTGCCTTTAACGGTGGTATCAATATTCTATCAAAGGCAGTGTCCACAAAGAAATCAGTCTTCAAGTTTTCACAGGATTTTGAGGGTCCGAGTCCAATTCCTCCAGCAGTGTTGAAAAACGGCTAGAAACAAGCACAGAAGAGCCCTATACTGATAAAAACTTCAGTGTTCCGCCCACGCCACGCGCACTTCTTCCAAGCACACTGATCCGTAAACAACTGGTAAACCTATTCGAAGGAAACAACATACATTCAGAAGGCTATAGTTCATTCCGCTTAACTAAACTTACCCCATTTGATGACCGATTACCTGCCTAGAGAGGGACTTTTAGTTGAAGAATTCTATCGATAGACCTTGAGCAAGTGGGCGTTGCGTGAGCGGAACACTCAAACTAGGGCCGTATAGAGCTCGTTCGAGCTCATTCTTAGCCGTTTTTTTCAGCGTTATTGACGCAGTGAGTTCGATTTGCGTTGGAAATTCGAAGACTGTTTTTATCGTGGACACTGCAAAAAAAAGCTAGACGCAGTGAGTTCGATTTGCGTTGGAAATTCGAAGACTGTTTTTATCGTGGACACTGCAAAAAAAAGCTAGATGATTGACCCAAAAAAGTTGGGTGATTGACCCCACAGCAGTTTTCAAGTGGCCATAACTTTTAGGGTGCGCATGTTCAGAGTATCAAGTTCCGTGAGTGTTGTAAGCTGGCCCAACTGGTTTGATTGTACGCAAAAAATTAAAGTGATTACCATGTCGCACAAAGCATTTATAGGCACAGCACACCCTCAGACATGGATCTTGTGATTTTATTTGGTTGTGTAGTAGACCCCTCCTATGAAACACGTGCCAAGTGCGAGATCTAAGCTCCTCAAAAAAAGCAAGATATAAGCGACCGCCACAGGCCCGACCTCCTATGCTCACCACCACGAGCCACAACCCTACCAGATTTTCGAACTCGATAGCGGCTAGATGGATGCATGAATTCCCACAAGTTTTCGTTCTTCGAACCAGTCTCAGGCTTTTCCCTTATCCAGGCGCGCACTCGGGTAAAGATTGCGAACAGGGTCAAGCTCACGGTGGTCCGCGCACCACCGTGGGACCGAGGGGGGGTCGTCATTTTTTTTTGGAAAAATTGAAATTTTTGGGAGGGGGTCGTTTTTTTTTTTGACCCATCTTAAATAATGTCTGTATCGCTGAAAAATCTAATCTTGAGGTAAAATTGTCTGGGGCCATGATTATTTACCATGGAATAGTAAACATTATCGATGGAACAAGAGTGGTTCGAAATGAAAAATAGAGTAAATCATCAAACGTGTGGTTTTCGAGCGAAATCCGATGGAAGCGGAGACTATTTTATTGCGTCGGAAGTCCTTAGGCCACGACTGCAAACTTTGTGCAGAGCTGGCAATGGTAGCGTAGGTTTCGTACGATGGCATCGCATCCTGTATAGCGCAGTACTTTTGAAGTAAGGCGATTAAGTTCGTAATCGAATCTAGACGTACTGTGATCTGTATCTTGTTCGCGTCGTCTATATATTCGGGCCAACCTCTGGTATTGATCTTGACGTTTGCAGGTTTATACATTTTGAAGTCTTCGAAACTCACTATTTCACAATTTGTCATCTCCAGCAGTATATGACTACCCAAAGCATAGGGGAAGTCCTCCTGCTCTCTGCGTTAGGATCTGGTCTTGGGGACATATACCCTCGAATCTGATTGGAATAGCTGGAGTAGAACTCAGTGATGTGGGCGCTAGCCAGAGCAACAGATGTACCTTCGTTATACACCTTACCCAAGGCTGGATAGCTAAGAGCTTCGATGCTAAAAGTAGTGTAATCGGTGTAGCGAAAAGCGCTGTCTTGGTCTTTTTGACGAGGTGTGACTCCTCATCTTTCTGGCTTCGTGTTTTGGGACTCCGAAGTTGAGAGCGTTTCATGGTTTTGCAACGTCGCTCTATCAAAGCCCCTACATGTCTTAGGATTATAACTAAAGAGGTGCTCAGATATTGGGCCTCCAAAAGAGGTATAGTACTGATCGAGAAACACTTTGGTCCCACTTTCGTATCTTAAGTTCAAGGGATTCTTCATTTTCAAAACGTTATTGTCTCTCAATAATCTTTCTGCAACATTTGCCATTTTGCCGTCGTTGTTTCCCATCATGTGGTCGAAATAGCGCCAGCGAGACACATCATCTACCATGAGACTTTCTTCATATTGTAGTTCCTCTGAAAAAGATGTCAGCTGGGATAGTGTGTGGCTCACGTGGTCAAGAATTAGAAGCGTGGGTCCATCGAGGAGTATACACGCAGCAGCCACAGCTCTTGTTTTGATACTTTCAGTTGTATCTTCGTTCGCCAAGGCTTGAAGGCACCTCATCAAAAAGGGGTGGTTGCGTAGGATCTTCACTAGCGCTTGCTGCATGCTGGCAGACCAGCGGACTTGATGTAGCACCCCCATTTTGAGGTACGAAAATTTCATCTATTCTTGAGCGAGCCGATATGCGTAGTTGTTCTGAGCAGATACGACGAGATTCAGTGTATGTGCTGCGTAGACGCGGAGAAGAAACCCTAAAACAGAACGTATTTAGATACCTAAAGTTTCTTCTAATCAAATTGGATTCGCACCTGCTCTCGCAGTTCCATCGAGTGTTGTCTTATCATTTACCATGCGCCGAAGTTTTGCGTGAACGCCGTCGTTTATGTGGCCTGTCATTACAGATGCACCGTCGGGAGACAGGGCCATCACCTTTCTTATGACGAACGCGAAGGGCTTATTAGAAAGACCATTCTGCATGTCTGCGCATGAATCCCCCTCAATGAGAAAGTTCTTGAATGCGTCGACGATGTCTTCGGACTTTCGCTTTCTGTTTCTACTAACGAGAAGTGGAAAGTTACGGGTGTATAGAAGGGTGAGATAATCTTCATCAGAAATATTGCGATCGGTGTCGGAAGTTCCGTCGGTCAACAGTGAGAAGGGGAGGTAGTTTTTCATTGAACATTTCAGGAAATCAAACGTCATGTGCTGTGCACATTCTTGACCATACGCTTGGCAGATGTGGGATCGTCATGCGATTCAGCAGGCATCGCATCGGACTTCGTTGCCATCACAATAAGAGAATTGTTTAGCGAACGCTAGACTTTCATAAAGAAGCGATACCACATACGAGATAAGATCGAAAGCTTAGTTTGAAGACATCATCCGTGCTAAGAAAATTTGCAGCATTCTGCGCTGAAACATGAGTTTGAAACGGCTTTCTGCGTGAACGCCGAATCACCCTTTGTGAAAACTATCCGAAGCTTTCAAATCCTCAGCATTGCAAGTTCTATCTCATCTATCTCTGCTAGGACCTACAGCGTTGTCGCAAGCTTCAGCAATTGAGCTCTCATTATGTGAACGACCTATACTCCTTCCACTCCATTTTTCGCACCCTTTGCATAAGCTCTGCAAATGTTTTTGCATCAGGTCGAAGCTTTTCATGCCTCTTCGGTGGCAGACCGTGACCAGAAATTCTGAGTTGGTAGTGAAACCTAAACTATTGTTTGGTTCACATAACACCTCATACCTTTGGGTGCTGTAGCTCCTAAAGGAGGAAAAATATTCCGAAAAATACCACACGAATATCATTTCTTGCTCCGCAACTTTAGAAAGATAGCACACAACATATCCGTCATCATTTAATACCTTAGCACTCAAAGATTCGAAACAAGTTCAAAATCGTGCAAGCCGAAAGGAAGCGAGTCTGGAAAAGGTCGAATGTCAGTTTCAAAAAAAGTGCCCGGAACGAGGGTACCAATCGACTGGAAATGTTCTGATAATCATTTCTAGATAGATGAAAAAATAACTTCTTCCAAAAACTAAACTTGTCACCCCTCCGGACTGAAAAAATCGGCCAAAAAATCGAAAAAGGGTAGTCTATATACATGACCTAGTGCAAAAATGGAAACTGTAGACAGATGTTAGAAAATGTCAACATCCGGAGATGAGCTCATAAAATCGAGTTTGAGCCGAGTTATGGCCGTTCAAAGGTGCGGTGGTCCCACGGTGGTCCGAAGGCTCCACGGGACCACCGTGTCCAAAAACGGAGGGCGAAGATTTTTCCGGTTTATGAAGTGCTTTTCAGTTTTTCATCTGGCTGAAGTTTTCCAATATCGGCAGTGCATGAAACGCTATTCATCCCCTTTGGAAGGAAGGGTGAGGCCCCGAAAATTGAAAAAAACCTCCAAAATGAAAATAGTCAGTAACGTCTACCAAGTTTTTCACTTTTCCTAGAGGGTCGTTTTTTAGCCGAAAAAAATATTCCTCTCAAGGGTGAATCGTTGTTCAGGATGACCCGGACCACCCTGTGCCTGGCCCTGATTGCGAATCAAGAGAAATACAGGATTGAGACAACTCATCCCCTAAGTTTCAGGGTCAGGCGTGGCAATGGGATCGGTCGGTGGAGAGTGCGGTCCCCCTCCCAGCGGGTGGCTCTTCACTGCGCTCCCCCCCCCCTTCACGAACAAAAGTTCGAAATTTTCCCACTCATTCTTTACATTCTTTTTTTTGGATTTTGTTTTGAATTTATCAACATTTTCCTTGTTTGATGGCTAGTGAACGAGAGCTAGTGGTCTCAGACTCGGGCTGTGAATAGTACTAGTGCTAGGCTTCAAAATAAACCCCACATGCACAGAATTTACGAGAAAAAGTTCTTCTCACAGCTGATAGCTCCAAGTCCAGAAGAGATTTTGGTCATTTTTGATGCAAAAAATGACGCCCTGGTCTGCTCCTTTTCGGCTAATACGGGGTGGGAAGTTGTTCTCCACAAAGAGTTGTCCCAGAAAATGTCGCGTAGTCCCTTCCAGGAGGGTTTCCCAAACGTATTACTCAATAGGATAGTACCGATTTTAGGGGTCCAAATCCCATTTAACGAATTCAGACATCCCAGGGGCTCGTTCTCGACTCATTCTAGAGCTAAGGGTCTCAAACTCGGGCCGTGAATAGAACTAGTAGGAAAGTTGAAAATAAACCCCATACGAACAGGATCTACAAGAAAACGTTTTTTCTCTTACTTTATTTATAAAAGTCCGAAGAAAAAACCTAGTGAAATTTTTTTCTGGTACCAAAAAAGTAGGTCCCAAAATGTTGCAAATGTTCCAAAAATCATCTCTGTATAGGTGGGAAAACGATATTTTCTTTGACCTTCACCACCTCTGGACTCTGACTTGACTGATTGCTTCGGTGAAGATTTACCGAGCAGTTGAGTGAGAGCGGCGCTGGGGCTTTGGTGGTGCAGTGCGATAAGGCGCTCCCCCGGAAAGGGAATATGCTGGTTCAATCTCGCCCGGAGCCAAGCGTTTTGCGATCAACTCAGCACCTTGTGTAAACATACCATAACGTGCACTGCGACGTTGAACTGCAGTTACGGCAAAAAACATCCAAAAATCGTGTAAGACTTAACTAGGGCATCATCTTGACAGGTCTACGACTGTTAGATAGTCTCTGGCGGCATTCCTGTTTCATCCCGTTATGCGGGTGAAAGGATGATTGCTTCGGTGAAGATTTACCGAGCAGTTGAGTGAGAGCGGCGCTGGGGCTTCGGTGGTGCAGTGCGATAAGGCGCTCCCCGGAAAGGGAATATGCTGGTTCAATCTCGCCCGGAGCCAAGCGTTTTGCGATCAACTCAGCACCTTGTGTAAACATACCATAACGTGCACTGCGACGTTGAACTGCAGTTACGGCAAAAAACATCCAAAAATCGTGTAAGACTTAACTAGGGCATCATCTTGACAGGTCTACGACTGTTAGATAGTCTCTGGCGGTATTCCTGTTTCATCCCGTTATGCGGGTGAAAGGATGATTGCTTCGGTGAAGATTTACCGAGCAGTTGAGTGAGAGCGGCGCTGGGGCTTCCGTGGTGCAGTGCGATAAGGCGCTCCCCGGAAAGGGAATATGCTGGTTCAATCTCGCCCGGAGCCAAGCGTTTTGCGATCAACTCAGCACCTTGTGTAAACATACCATAACGTGCACTGCGACGTTGAACTGCAGTTACGGCAAACATCCAAAAATCTTGTAAGACTTAACTAGGGCATCATCTTGACAGGTCTACGACTGTTAGATAGTCTCTGGCGGTATTCCTGTTTCATCCCGTTATGCGGGTGAAAGGATGATTGCTTCGGTGAAGATTTACCGAGCAGTTGAGTGAGAGCGGCGCTGGGGCTTCGGTGGTGCAGTGCGATAAGGCGCTCCCCCGGAAAGGGAATATGCTGGTTCAATCTCGCCCGGAGCCAAGCGTTTTGCGATCAACTCAGCACCTTGTGTAAACATACCATAACGTGCACTGCGACGTTGAACTGCAGTTACGGCAAAAAACATCCAAAAATCGTGCAAGACTTAACTAGGGCATCATCTTGACAGGTCTACGACTGTTAGATAATCTCTGGCGGTATTCCTGTTTCATCCCGTTATGCGGGTGAAAGGATGATTGCTTCGGTGAAGATTTACCGAGCAGTTGAGTGAGAGCGGCGCTGGGGCTTCGGTGGTGCAGTGCGATAAGGCGCTCCCCCGGAAAGGGAATATGCTGGTTCAATCTCGCCCGGAGCCAAGCGTTTTGCGATACACTCAGCACCTTGTGTAAACATACCATAACGTGCACTGCGACGTTGAACTGCAGTTACGGCAAAAAACATCCAAAAATCGTGTAAGACCTCTGGACTCTGTTCACCTGAGAACATTTTTTTTGGTGCCAAAAAGTAGGTCCCAAAATGTTGCAAATATTTCAGAAATACTTTTTGTATTGGTGGGAAACGACTTCTTATGACCGTTACCAATTCCGGACTTGGTTCATTTTTGGATCCTGGTAGGGTGAAGCATCCTCCACACAACACTTTGGGATTGAGATCTTGCGAGCAGCCAGACAGTAGGAAATAAAACCGTTTCATCTTAATCGCACATGTCACACCTTTACGTCACGCTCACATTGTTTTCTACCAATGAGTAAAAAAAACTTGAACTTTCACGAAGAGTCACCACACCAAATCATTTTGTAAACAAATTTCAAGGGGTTTTCAGAGGTAAGCACATTGCCCACTTTACGAATAGCCAGTTCACAAGCGGTATTGGCTTTCTGATTCCCACAACGACAGATCATGCGTTTTTTCTTGCTTAAAAAAATCGTTCGCCAAATGTACTCACAACAGAAACAAAATGACTTCAGAAAGATTGGGAGAAACTCTTGTCTGGGGATGTGTGATTTCTACTGTTTACTTTTCTTGTCGTTGCTATTTATCCATATTGCATCACTTCAGTATTTAAACAATCACATGAAAAGTTCATGGCTATTTACAGTTCACCAAATTTTTTAAATGAAAATTTTAATTTGAATGTCCGCACTTCGGGAGTTAAAAATAAAAATTATAAAAAATAGAAATGAAGGCAAATTCAAATTCAAAAGTCTTCGAAAAACCTGGGAAACAAAACGTTCTGCTGAGCGGAACGGATCATGACTTTCACTCGTACACGGCCCAATTCTGCGGCCTCCTCCCCCTCCGCGGCAAGTCAAACTGCGGCCCCCCTACTCCCACACCTAGATCATCCCAGGATACGCTTGACCCTGCCAAGTTTTGGCCCTCAAAATATAGGCATTTTCAAGGAGCCATAAATCCGTTCGTAGAGGGCCTTCGACCATTTTAGAGATACCACCGTGATCAGCGTGTGACCTTTTCCAAGACAAGCATTAAATCTAGAAAACAACTTTCTGAGTGTTCTGTGCCTTAAACCCATTCATGATTGCGTCACCGTATTCCGTGTCCCACCGGTGGGACACGCTGTCTTGAATAACGTTTGGCGGGTAATTGCTCTTTCTCTTTTCTATTCATATTGTAGCTAGCAACGATGACGCAACAGCATCACAGTTTGAGCTTCCAACACATCCCGTTTCAGAGAATGTCTCAAAACTACAACAGGGTCAACCAAGTTGTAACGTTTTCCGAAGAGTAAACAGGTTTCAAACGATGTATTTCTTTTTTAAACCTAAAATGTAGCGATAGATTGAAATGCTTTTAAAGTGGCTTTACAGCCGCTTTTTCTTTCACCTTAAAGGCAGTGTTCACGATAATCTTCACTTTTGAGATTATTCGCGAAATCAACTAATTGATGCCCGGGTAGAACCAAAATGACGGAGAAACTGAGAAAAACGGACCAGAAGGGCACGAAAATCATTGCTCTCTCCCGCGAATTTACTCTCACAGGAACTGCTCGTTGCGACGATGAAATAGTTTGTGAACCCGTCCGTTACCATTTTCTGCTTTCTGTTTCTTCGTCCCTTCCTTCGCACCCTAACTAATACTGTTTTGCATAAAATCTTTTTCCATTTTTCATCGTTGACAACCACAATGAACGTCATCATCCAATCGGACAACTAGTCCATGTTATAGAATAATGTCATTGAAATACGACGTTTCAATGCGTTTTTCGCCAATTCTTCGTAATTTTGGTAACACTTGGAGACCAACGCATTGTTTTATGTGAAAAACTGGGAAATAAAAATTATCGTGATCACTGCCTCTAACTAAAGGGTTTTGTGAGAAGGTCCAAATACGTTGTTGCGTTTGGCCTGCCGACCAGGGATGTGCGTAATAGAAATTTCGCAATTCGTTAGTCGTTAGTCGGTCAACCGCCCAAGATCCTCGTTAGTCGTTAAAAATCTAGTCTTTGAAAGTCAGCACAGATGAGGCAGAAAAAAGCTCTTAGGAGTACAAAAAGGAAGACATCAAGAAACGCTTGTTTTCCAAAACATTCATGGCTATTAAACACACAAAGCATTCATCGTTAGAGAACCTGATTTAAACTCTAAGCCAACATATACATGAATAAAAATATGAATGAAAACCTAATACTCAAGGGCGTGTGTTTATAGATTTGTGTCTTTTTTATGAAAGAGGAAGCAATATGAGAGACTGGAGAAATCTTGTACTCTTCGGTTTTTTTCCATGCAGAAATTTCAGCCACTGACTATAACTAAAATTCGGAGAAAGCGCCCTTTACCATCCAATTATCGGATAACAGTTCCCGACAGTGCGCAATTGTGGCCTGCAGGCACAGCCCAACATAATCGATTTAAAGGCGAAATGCACAAGACCCCAATTTGTTGCGGGCGCGGGGTCAAGCGTACACTGGGATGACCCAGTGAGGGAAGAGGGGGAGGGGGCGCAGTTTGGCAGACCGCGCAGGGGCGCAGTTTGGCAGACCGCGCAGGGGGCTCAGAATTGGGTCGTGTGCGAGTAGAAATCATGATCTGCTCCGCTAAAAAGAATGTTCTGTTTCCCATATTTCTTTTCAGAACTTCAAGCCTAGATTCGCTTTAATCTTAATTTTTCTTCATTTTTGGCCCCCCAAATGTGAACATACAGATAAAAATTTTCATTAAAAAAATTGTAGTTAAGCGTTAATGCCCATGCACTTTCCATGTGTTTTTTTAGATACTGAAGTGATGCAATATGGATAAATTGCAACAACAAGAAGTGCAAACAGGAGAAACCACGTGTCCCCAGAAATAAGCTTCTCCAATGTTTCCGCAGTCATTTTGTTTCTATTGTGAGTGCACTTAATGAAATTTTTTTTTCGAAAGGCAAAAAATCAAGTAATCTACCTTTCTGGGAATTAGAAAGTCTATACCGCTTTTGAACTGGCTATTCATAAATGGGCAATGTGCTTACCTTCTATAACCCTTTGAAATTTGCTTATAAAAAGATTTGATATGGTGACTCTCCGTGATAGTTTACGTATTTTACCTCACTGGTAGAAAAAAGTGATTGTATCATAAAGGTAGGACATGTGCGATTAAACTCAGACCGTTTTCAATCCCACTGTCTGGCTGCTCGCAAAACCTCATCCGCAAATGTGGTGGGAAATGTTTCATACTACCAGGATGAGATCCAAAGATGTATCGGAGGTGGTCAAGGTCGTGAAAAGTCGTTTTCTTATCTATACAGAAGGATTTTCGAAACTTCTGCAGCATTTCGGAACCTACTTCTTTGGTACCATAAAACTTTTCTCAAGTAATCAGAGCCCAGTGGTGAAGGTCAAAGAAAATACCGTTTTCCCACCTATACAGGAACGATTTTTGGATTATTGGCAACATTTCAGGACCTAATTTTTGGTACCAAAAAATTTTTCTTGCTTTTCTTCGGACTTGTAATAGAAAAAAAAAGAAAAATTTTGCGTAGATCCTGTCCATACGGGGTTTGTTTCGTAGCTTTTCACTAGTACTACACACAGTCCGGGTTTAAGACTTCTAGCTCTTTATTGAGCCGAGAATGAGCCCCTGGGATGTCTGAATTCGCCCAATGGGATTTGGACCCCTGAAGCCGCTTCTATCCCATTTGAGAAAATTTTTGGTAAACCCTCCTGGAAGGGACTGCGCGACATTTTTTAGGACTCTTTGTGGAGAACAATTTTCCACCTGGCATCAACAGAGAAAAAGTAGATCAAAATGTAACTTTCATGTTCAAATTTGCTAAAAATCTCTTGCGGACTTGGAGCTGTCAGGTATGATAAAAAACTTTTTTTATGGATCCTGTCCATATGAGGTTTGTTTCAAAGGTTTACTGGTACTACTCGCAGCTCGAGTTCGAGACCCCTAGCTCTTCACTGAGCCGAGAACTAACCAGCAAACAAAAAAAAGTATTGGTAAATTTTTTAAGTATAAAAAAAATGAAAAACCAAAGTAGAGAATGAATCAAAAAATCTGGTTTTTGTTCGCTTCTTCACGGAAGGGGGGGGGGGCGCATTCTCCACGGACCGATCCCAGTGCCACGCCTCAACCTGTGCGGGCGGTAGCATAGCGGTAATTGCAGACCAATAGCGATAGTCCAAGCGGCTGCTCAGTGATTGCCGCAACGCGACCGAATGCTGCGAAGTAGGGCGTGTAACACACGAAAAATCGCTCCTCTCGCATCTGCAACAGCCAATACTCATCTCTGCTTAAGTTCCGTTAAGCTTCATGCCTGATAGAAAACCTATTTCCAGATTTTGTAGAACTGCCTCCGACATACCGTTATGCTGAAAAAGGCGTTGCAGAAAATAAACTCTAGGTTTTTCTGAGACTTCTCTGTTTGGAACCGCGAAACTTTCGGTTTCGCTGTTCTCAAACTGCTTCGCACACCAGCGCTAATATTGGAATATCGTTCTGTAAAAGCAATAAGTACCTCGGATCGCTAATGCTCAACGTAGTCCTCGTATTACCTTTGATGCCCTCTAATGAAATCTCCGCTGGAGCCGGTCAGTGTCGGAACCGGTTCAGTGAGGCTACCATAAAGTCGCGCGACCGACACGAAGTCGCAATAGTGCTGCCCCTAACCTTGCGCAACGTTCGGTTGGGGTCATAATATGGGGGGTCCAGAACAGCGAAGCAGTGTCAGTAGAAGTGATCAATACTGAAGGCTATGTTTATTCTGTACCATCCCGTTCAGACACCCAACAGGATTGTGTCAGTCCTGATGCAATCCCTGGGTTGGAGCGCGATGTGGGTGATTAATGATTTTCTGACGAAATTTGGGATTGCTTACGGAAGTATTTTCAATTTCGTTAGCCGTTAGTCGTAACACCCAAAAAGCTCGTTAGTCGTAATTACGCAAATCCCTGCTACCGACGGACCACGAGTCTCATATTCGCTCGGACAGTCGGGGCTTAGTACATCGGCACAATAGCGTTGGTACGCCTGGGCAAACGTGGCGTACTAACGCTCGTTGTGAGCAGGAGCTGCTGGCAACGGCAGCATATCTTTCCACATATGCTGGCGTTCTAACGCTCATTATCGACAACCTGTTCTGCAAATGGCAAAAAAAAATTGAACTACCACCCTCTTTAGCGGTATTGGGTATGATCCTTGCCACGGTCAGCAGCAAGAAGGCCATCCTCGCCGCGGTCCGAAACAAGGACATCATCTTCGCCACGGTCCACATTGAGGATTCCCTCGCGATGAGAAATAGGGATGATCCCCTCGGCGTTCAAAATTACGGTGGGGAAGTGACACGAGGTCACCTTCTCGGACCGGCCTCAAACGGCCAACTGCCCCCTGAGCGAGACTGGCCATCGCATATACCAGCCGCCGTCGTACAAGAGGATGCTGCAATGTTCATTCGTATCAGACAAATCAATGGAGGAGAGTGTCAGCAGACACTAGGAGAGAGGGGCTGGCAATACCATTGTATTGTATTCCAGCACAAGCAGCAAGAGCTCCTGCTACTTGTGCTGGATTACTTACGCTTCGTTTACCCCTCCTGTCGATCTCACGCGTGCCACGATAAACAAAGCGTTAGCACGCCGGCACATGCGGCAGGAGCTCCTGGTCGTTGGCAGCATATCCTGCTGCTACCAGCAGCTACAGCACGGGTGCTGCCAATCCCTTTGTGCCGACGTACTAAGCCCCGACTGTCCGAGGCAAGTCTAGGATAGGTCAATGCATTGATCATATGTAGGTTGGTAAATTCCATCTTGCGGCTAAGAAATTGATGTTTCAGAAGCTTGTCCCACCGGCGGGACACGTGGTCGTGAATGGGTTACGGAGTGTCGGTGCTGTGCGCGCGTGAAAAAAAAAACTACAGTTTTTGAAGTTTTTGTATGTTTCTCAGAACTCCAGAAAAAGCGATAGTTCGCCATCGATAGTGGCGCGTTGTGTGCAGAGGCGCATCTGCACCTTGTTCAACGGAATTTTTTTTATTTTCTGCTAAATTTAGAAGAGCAAAGGAAGCGCTTGAAAACGGAAAGTTTTCCCAACACACAAATCCAATACGCCTACAATTTTTTTCCTGAAGACACACAAAGAAATAACACAGAAAAAAAGGAAGAAACAAAGAGAGCAGAAATTCGATTACTGGCAAACCCGGAACCGAGCCAGCCATGGCTGCAGTATATCCCCTGTTTCGAAGTGAAATTTATCTCCGTCGATTGCGGGCGCCTGCGCGCGTGTGCTGCGTCTCCATCTTCTTCATACTTTCTCGCTGTTTCTCTTCTCGCTCCGCACAAGCGAAACGCAGTACACATGACCAAAACACGGAATAGCACCACCGCCTTTTCTTTTGGGGAGGACCATGAATTTAAGGTGCGAAGCACCGTCTTACTTTCTCAGGCAATCCCGAAATTTCTATTTCTGCGCTTCTCGGCCAGCACCTGCTGCAGAATTTCATAGCAGGAGCATGTGCCGCGAAATTCAATCGAAGGAGTACGTGCTGCAGGGTAGTCCAGCGCTATCGTAACAGCGCACAGACGCGACGTGGCTGGCACACCGACGCGCGACGCGGATAGCTCGACGAGTACCATCTGGGGTCGTCAGCGATTGGACGAGGCTTCCAGCGACCGGGCGGGTAAAGTACCGCAAACTTGGGTAATTGAACCGGCGAAGCTGCCGACCTCTCAGTTCCGTCTCAGGAGTGCATCGTATACTCTTTTTTTGGATAATCGTTTTGCCATCGAGTTTAATGGGTATCATGCACGCATTGGACGGCTTATTTGTTGGGGCACGTACTGTAATTTGAAACATAATAGGAGCACGTGCTCCCCTAGCAGCACGTTCCCTACCTCTGCACGAAACCACCTTGTCTTCGAGTTGAATGCATATTCGACTCGCGTTGAATGCGGCGATTGCCTGACTGAGTGAAATAAAAGCATAACGAACATAACGAGATACCCGTGTAACTAACGAAATTGTATTTTTTCACTGAACTGAGTTCATCGGTTAAATCGACTCTTTCACCTTGGTTGTCGTTACGACTATGTTTAATTTTTTACCTATTTTTGAACTGCCTGAAGCATTTCGCATATTCTAAGCACGAAATACTGAAACACTGCCCTGCTCCTAAATCGCATCGAAATTGCTTTTTCAAATTTAATGGCATGCATACAACCTTGCCTAGTGAGTTGTAATATTTTGGATGAGAGAATAGTGAGATGTGTTAATGGAGCATAGCGCACGACAATCTCCTGTGAATCTCGCACAGTTACTTCATTAGGTTACTAAATGATTTCCTTGCGCTGTCTGTCTCTTTTATGTTTTCAAAGATTAGCACTTTTCTCGACTGCCTTTTAAGATGAATGGGACAGGGCTCCGTGCTCGATTACATAAGAAGTGTGGAAGACAAGTTAATTGCGTTCCATTCAACACCCTTTCCGTAGACTATGACAGAGCTGATTTTGCCTCCATTAATGGTCCTGTACATGCTCTCACCTTTTCGTGGATTCGAGCATGGAGCCACGGTCAGATGAAGACTACAAGGCTGAGCAACACTTACAATACCCACGCTAAGTTTTGTATAAACAGGGAGCCTCTGGCAAACTTGGCAAAAAAAGCGTCCGATGCATGTAACTATTTTAAATGAAGACTTTTTTTGGATTCTGAAAACGCTATCACTATCACAGGTCAAATTGCTACTTAATTATGTGACTTGTGTGCTGAAGTTATTTAAAATCGCTTCGTTTTTAAGGGAAATAGTTTTTGCAATCGTTTTTCAAATACGTCGCGTGCCGCGAAAAGCGGCGAAACTTTGAGCAGTATTTGTACAAGTAATGAGGGAGCAATCTGTATGCTTTCGTCATAAATTAGGTGCAGGTGAGAGAATTTCAAGGTTGGTGTCGGTTGAATTTTCGAAATCCTTCATTAAACACGCTTGAGTACTACCTGAAAGTCGGAGTTTTGTTGCGAAAGCCCCGGATTCTTAAATCAAGGACTTTGAGAATTCAACCTACGCAAACCTTGAGATGCTCTTACCTGCAACTAATTTATGAAGAAAGCATACAGATTTCTCCTCCATTACTTGTACAATTACTGCTCAAAGTTTCGCCGCGCGCGACGCTTTTGAAAACCGATTGCAAAAACTATTTCCTTCAAAAACAAAGCAATTTTCGGAAATATCGGCCCACTAGTCACATAATTAAGTAGCAATTTGACCTGTGAATGTGATAGGGTTCTCAAAATTTGAAAAAGCCTTCGTTCAGAAAAGTTACATGCATCGGACGCTTTTTTGCCAAGTTTGCCAGATGTTCCCCGTTTTTACAAAACTTAGCGCGGGTATTGTACATCATAACATAAAAGTATGTCGCGATTATCTAAACAAAAAAAAACGAGGATAATGTGATAAAAATCAAATTTAATATTGCACGATATTTCGAAGTTAATTCCATCGAAGAAGGGAAGGTAACTGACTGTGGCAAAATCGTCCCATCCATCCCTGCGTGCACACACAGCTTAGCTGACCAGGTAAGCATTTCCCATCGTTCTGACAAGGATTAGCTCGACAAGTTTCAGAAGTAAACTGCTTGTAGATAAGATGATGTGGTTGTTGCGTTCGCTGAAGCCCTAA
The DNA here is from genome assembly GCA_029168955.1 of Aplectana chamaeleonis. Lineage (NCBI taxonomy): Eukaryota > Metazoa > Nematoda > Chromadorea > Rhabditida > Cosmocercidae > Aplectana > Aplectana chamaeleonis. The sequence goes on along the minus strand of JAPDOI010001027.1, from coordinate 90,003 downwards.
ACT
>JAPDOI010001027.1:0-85000 GCA_029168955.1 Aplectana chamaeleonis | reverse complement strand
TCGCATGTGCACTCCGTTGACATTCATTTGGGCTTCGATTTTGTTCCCTACCACCCAACCTATCCGAATGGGACCACAACATGAAGAGAACGTTGTGGGTGTTGACGCTTCTTTATCTGCTGTCACTCCTTCATTCTAGTGGGGAAGGTGAACAGCGCATGCGTGGCCTTGGCAACTTTGTTGGCGTTCGCAACGTTGTGGTCAACGTTTTCCATCTTATGTTTCACTTGCAATATGTGACGCAATTACGTCATGATCATCAGGTTCTATCAGTTTTTTGAAAATCCGGGGATTCGATGTGGCACGCTTCCCGAGCGGCAACCATGATTTACGCCAATCCCTGGCTGAGAGGTCGCGCATCCCAGATAGTTCGCAACGATCACCGCGTGCAACTTTTTCTGATTAGCCTTCCAAAGAAATGCATTCCGAATGTCAGCCTTCACCAAAATAAATCTGATATTGCAACCCCAAGGAACCGACCCATTGTGATTCGAAGCTGGCCCACTCACTGCAATCGTCAGATGGGCTTACAATCGCTGCTTTGTGTATATATAGCATGTGAAGAGTTGTACAGCGTCGTCTGTACCCACGAATTTATCGAAAATTTAGGAACATACCGCATTATTGTGTTCAGAGCCCGAAGTGACCTCCGGGACATAGCTTGGGTAAGAACAAATCTAAGAACCTCAAAAGGTTTATAAACGTTTCGAATCAGCCTTGAATTTCTATCTTTGTGGTTAATCGGAGTGCTTATCACGGATCTGGGGTCCAGTTGTGGATTTTTCAAAGTTCTTGACATATTTCGTTTGAAGCTTTCGATCGAGGTGAAATTTTAGAGCCAAATGCGGCTTCACCAAACTCCGGAGTGCTACTAGAATTAGCTTATTATTTCTCTCCGTTGGTTACTCGGAGTGGTAGGTTACGGTACTGCGGTTCGGTCAAAACCTCGGCACTGGCCCAAACCTTTCCTGCGGGGGTGAACACAAATTCGGCATCCACTTATCCATTTTCAAAGTGGTAAGACAGTTTACGTCAGCTCTATAAAGGGGGCTGAAAAGTCCCCGCTTTTTTATATTTGGCGGGAAAAGTTGTACCCATTGCACGCGAATCATCGAATCAACCCTTTCCAACAACCAGAGGCTTCTTCAGATCAAGGACGATAACTTCAGGCAGAAAAAGTTTGTAAGGAGTTTCCGAAATCATGTTCCTCCGCTTCAAGACATTTACACAACTCACGCTTGAACTTTTAGCCGTAATTCGGTACAAACCTTGCATCAAAACTATTTTCAGCGCATCCGATGTAGTGTATAGTTTTCCTGATATTTTTTAGCACCGGACGTATCAAACCAAAAAATTGTTGTGCTTAAGTCCGACGAATTATGTGGCCAAACATCTCGCTTCAGAAGCCCGGAACCAATTTCACGAAACAGCAGTTGTCGAATTGCTCGAATGTTTTTGGGTGCCTAGACCTTCTACCTACAATGAGATCCTCCTGCGTGAGGTTTTTTTCAAACAGCTGGTCACAAAACTGGCGATTACGGAGTTGAGATATGCTGAGAGCCCTCTTATCTGAAGAGCGGGTTTCCTATGGCTGGCGCGTGCGATCAACGCCGACCAAATGGACTATGTGAGGACAACCTTCGAACAGGTTTTCGGAAGCAATAGGTGGTTAATTTTATTCTTGTTAATCTGGTGAATTTTTCGGTTCTGGAAGTGAGTCGTTTGGTGATCCACAAGTGATTTTCTTACCCTACAACGCTGTCTAACACAAGCCCAGGAATTTTTCAGCCGCCGTGTATACATATTTGCTTTTGACGTCGAAGAAAGCGGCGAAAACGGGCCTGAATTTGAGAAAAACGTCAGCGAATCCGCTTTTTAGTTAGCTCGTCACGCCTTCTATGCCCTCTCCGCCTTCCTTTCTGACGAGATATTGAGCCCGTGGACGACTTTGATGGGAAATTGCCAAGGAGTAGCGTCGCGATCACCAATCCATAGCTCACGCGATGGACGAATCCTGGGTTTTTTCTAGATTCGGGGGTGCAGAACGAATTGTCTCTCTTTCGGAATGTGCAGACGAGTCTGACATGTAGTTTTTTACTTCGATTATGAATGTTTCGGTGTTGTTTTTCGCATATGTTTTTATGAAGCTTCTCAGTGTACGTTTGTACAATACCCACCCTTGAAGGCAGTGTTCACGATGAATATCGCACTCGAGTTCGACCCAAAAATGGGATTGTTTGTTTGTGAGGTAACTAAGAGTGAAGAAACAGCGAAGAAAAACGTTCAGAATAAGTCAAAATAACGATTCCTGAATTCAGGGCGTGGACGAGAATCATGGGCCCTGCTGATTTCGGCAAGCGCGCGCTAATCGCGAAATCTGCGCGAATCGATAATGCTAACTGCGGCAGAGTTGCTTGGCAATTTGCCATCAAAACGTGTGCGGCGCCACAAGCTCGTCCGATTGGGGGGGGGGCGGACCGGGATAGGTAGGCGCTCCGGGAGAGCCTTCAAAGCCGTTTGTATTTAATTCTGGCCAGTTTTCGTTGCTTTCTTCGACCCTATCCTCTACAGCACCTGCCAACTTAGGGTTCCACACCGAAACCTCGAGAACGAGATTTATCGTGAACACTGCCTTTGAACTTCGCAAATCAGCGAAAAAACGCGTTTTCGCGTTTTTTTCGCCCCTTCGTCATAACTCTGTCAAATTTGGGTCTTCGGGGGTAGGAAAGATATTGCGAGAATCGCCCCATCAAGGTCTACAAGATGGTTTTGAACTTTAATTGATAGCTCTAACTATACCTTTATTATAGGTATGCTGCTCTTTGCATACCATGTTTTGACTCATCAGAATGAAGTCCCGACGAGTCAAAACGAGTTATGAGAGCAGCAGCATACCTATAATTAAGGTATAGTTGAAGCTATCATTGAAATTTTCACACATTCTTGTAGATCTTGATGAGGCGATCCTAGCAATAATTTTCTTATCCGGGAAGACCCGAATTTGACAAAGACTAAGGGGCGGAAAAAACGCGAAAACGCGTTTTTTTTTCGTTGATTTGCGAAGTTTAAAGGCAGTGTTCACGATGAAAAAAGTTTTCGAAATTCCACTAGGATTGGGTAGTGGAGGGACACTCTGTAACGCTAAAGTCGAAAGAACGCATGAAAATGAGCCAGGAAGAGCCCCAAAAGAGCCCGAAGTTGCAACTTCGAGCGCATTGAAAACCCCAAAAGCGCATCACACGCCCACCGACGTGAACAAATGAACGCTCGAGATCGTGAGATGAGCGATGATTTTCAATCATTAGCCCCGTTCTTCCCTTCATTCTCAGCTTCTCTCTCTACTCAGGTCAGCTCGCATAGATCGGCTGCAAAAGACGGAAGTTACAAGCCTCGGACAACTCGTCCACCACGTTTCCATAGCTCAATCTTTGAGGGACAATACCTGCGTTCACAGAAGGTCTTGTATGATTTCAGAGACACCATTGGAATCAGCATGGGGCAGTTTTCAAGATGGGCGGAAAAACAGAAAAACGATTTTCATCGTGAACACTGCCTTTAAGGGTGGGTATGGTATTATGTTATTTCAGAAGAATCCCCGTTTTTAAGAGTAGTTTGAGTCGAACCTTTTTTTGAAGCACCGGATTCACAAAAATTTGCTTTCCATAACTGCACTGATTCATTTTCTCAGTCAGTTTCAATCGAATCTTCAGTTGAAAAGAGATTACCTCAGACAAGTGAACCATGTTCCTGTAGACCATCGGCTGATCCACGCATCGTGAAAACTCGTCCAACTTTCACTGCTTGTCCCACAACTCGTCCACTTTGGAAATCCCTTACGAAGATTGAAGCCTCTTTTCGACCGCTCTTTAAAGTTTTTAGTCGTTTCTGCTCTACTGCTTGTTTTAACAAGCCCAAAACTCTCTAATTCCATCGAAAAACGAAGATTGTTTTCATAGTGATCGCGGCCTTCAATGCTATTCACACAAACAAAGGAGCGAACATCCATGCAATTCAAAGCGAGTTGGCGACGCGGAGCTTTTTCAGCATGGAAAAAGTATTAACACGTTCCGTTCGCGATGTTGTGATTGACGTGAACTTCTTCCAACACCAGTTTCACTAAAACTTTGAGAGAATTCTGAGAAAGGTTTCAAGAATTGGGGTGATCGTAATCGAAAATTCGCGATTCGTTTGTCGAAGTAGTTAAAACCGTACTTAGTTGTTGGTCATTGAAGGGAATGTTCACGATGTTTTTGCATATTCACATACCTTCATATTTTGATCAACAATTTTATCCCAAATGTTATTATATCCTTTCGCTGCGCGAGATAGCCATATCGACAGTGAAATAGACCCGGGTGCAAGGGATCCAAGGCTTTGCTTCCCATCAAGGATTTTCCATTGTTTTGAAGAACTTACTTGATTGGGAACCATTACATCTCATGTTTTGAACAAATTATCATTCTATGGGACGCAAAATACATAAAAATTTCTAGCACCAACGGTAAGTGGGCACATAATGCACGAAACATAAGCAAATTCCTTAGTAGGGACAGCGAATGAACGCGCTAGGCTGGCAACCTGTCTCCTCTCAGGGCCCGAGTGCTACTGGGAATACGAGATCAGCTGTAGTTCAGAAAGGACTCGGGCGGACCAGAACGACGAGAATAGGACCTTCGATTGATGGATGACATAGCACACGGTGTACCCGAGAAAGCACCTAAAAATTCGAAATTTTGAGGAGCACAATAAATATAACTGAAATCGGGGTATTACCTTCAGAATATTGTCTCATTTCTGGATGTCGAAAGAAAGATCGTGGACGATCACGTGAGAGTGAAAGTGCCTGAGCAGCGCTCTCACATATGTACCTAAAAAACCCAACGTCTGCCGGCCTGAAGATTCTGCTCTTTTGGCAGTGATAGTTAACCACTCACCCTTTTTTCTGGCTCTTCAGTTCCTCCCGAAAATTTGATTGTCCGTGATGCATTCAACTCCGAACTAATGCAGTCCTTGTTCTGCTCGGGTTTCCATTCGTTTTCTTCTCAATGCTCATCGATGTCCAATTCTTCTGCTTCGGAAACTCCATGTAGTTTCTTTGCTTCGAAAGTCTTGAGTATACTTATGATCCTGTCTGCTAACTTCCTTTCATTCCTCAATGGGACGGCATCTTTTTTTCATTTATTATAGCCAATCACAAATAAAATCGTTAAAAAAACAGAGAGATTGTAAAACATGATTGGCCACAAGACAGAAGAAAATGAATTAGTAGCCGATGGGCAACGAAATTCTAGCTGTAAACGCGCTATTATTGAAATGCAGTCTGAGTGATAGAATTGATTCATATGTTGGACTTCATATATCTCACTAGTACTGCTGACCCACTTGCCCGCAGTAAAATCTACTACCGCCTAGGCACGCAACTGGATATTCATTCCCGGGCGGGCTCTGTATTTCAAGAGAATCTTTAAACTGGTACACACCCAGGGCGATTGCGAAGGAAGGAGAGCAGTCGGGCCAGCAGCAGTGAATTTGTCCGATATGTATTGAGATGATAAATTATAAAGATGAATCTTGAGAACTTTGTCAAAATATCCAAATAGCACAGTTGAGGAACGCATTTACGTCGCAATTCGGCTACCCATTTACGAAGTAACAAAAAAAGAAACAAATCTGTGGGAGAAAAAAAACAAGACACAGATACATATGCGGGGGCGTCTCGCTACTGCGCCACCAATCCTACATGACACCAGCAAGAAAATGAGGAGAGTGAGACGATTTGAAGAGATTATATAACGTTCAATTCAAATATTTTCGGCCTTGCCTTCCACTGTTCAAAACTTGATAGAGCTGAAAGTGATGCTCCTGTCATCCATTCGAACTATTGCTGAAATCCCAGACGAAAACGTATTCTGTAAAAAAAGTCAGGTTAATAAAGTCACAACAGGTGTTCCGAAGATTTGGGAGAGGGAAAAACACTTTTTTTTCAATCAGGCTTCCTTTCTACTAGGTTAGTAAGTCAGCGTTTGTACAAAGATTTTTAACTAGAAGGAAAGTTTCGTTGATATTGTTGTTATTTCCATGACCACCAATACATGGTCAACTATAATTGAGCCGCATAAGTACAGCCTGGCCAGCGCTAATTACATCATCGACTCCACCAGCCCGCTGCCAACAACGCTGCCGAGCAGACACGACAGCAATCGACCTCCATGACTCGACGTCGCAGCAGCGCAAGCAGTCAGCACCGACACAACGACGCCGACACCACCGCAACGATCCACATCGCCAACCCGAGCAGTGACGAAACGACAGTGACACCATGGAGAAATCCAGGTATTCATAAACGACTCACCCACGCAGTGAGGGTGAGCTCAACCCGGAGTCCCGCAATTCTTCGCCCTCCACCTCCACCCCGCCCCTCCTCAGAGGAGCGAGATAGAGGTGCAGTGCATGAAATGCAGAGACCCCTTACCACGCCCACCTCACCCCACCGGCGAATCGTAAATGAACCCAGGCCCTGAATCGTTCGAATCACTAGAAATAAAGTGTTGCTGTTCTCATGCTTTTATTAAGGGGAGGGGGGAGCGAGGATGAAAAAATTGTAAAAGTTTAAAATTTTAGCAATCCAGCTTGTTTTGCTCGGAGACATAGGATTAAATGAGGTCTGGGTGGATCAATGAAAGTCACTGGTCACTAAACTTTTTTCTTTTATATTAATGTTTATCGGCGAAATTCATTCAACTATTGAAAATAGATAAAAAAAAATTGCGATGATAAGAGTGGAAGTAGGATCCGAAAAAAAAGTTGTCAAGGGACCCCGTTATGATCTTGAAAAGAAAGTTTTGATCATGGATGACTCTCCTCAGCTGCAACTAGTGCCAAGGCGAGCCAATCGCTCTGGATATTTGGATCGAAATAGACCGATTCTTGCGAATATTTGCTTCGTTAACCTGTTTTGAAAATTTTAGATTCTTTATATGTATTGCTTCTGAGATGGTGACCACAATGGAGTGCAGTAATCTAGTATTGGCCTAGCGTATGTAAAAAAGGCCTAAAAATGTCTTAGAATCTCTAGACTTGAGAGCTCGGAAAATATATGATTGGATTTCGCTTGGGCTATTCCTATAATCTTTTCGATGTCGATATCAAAAAAAGCCGATTCAAGTACTCAATACCAAGGTCTCGCACAGAGCTGCTAATCTTTAGCTTATGATTACCCCAATGGAAAATTCAATTTTGAGGGTTCTTGCGTCCGATAAGCATAACTGTGGTCTTATCTTGTGATATGTTCAGTTGCCATTTTGTGGACCAAGTTATTAGCGCGTTCAATGCTTGCTGAAGCGCTGTCGAGTTATTAATCGAAAAAAGTTTGGAATCGTCTGCGTAAATGGAGCAGTGGACGTTGGGCGGTAGACAGCTACTCAGGTAAAACTATTTGTCCGGAATCGGACAAGTAGTTGTCGAGAATCGGTCGACAATCGAAAAGTTGTCCAGAAAGTTGATAGAAGTAGTCGAGAATTCCGAGACTCGCAGTATTTGTCGAGAATTGCGGCCGATTCGTTCAGAATTTCAGAAAAAGTCGCCGAGAATTCGGGGAACGAGTGCTTGCCGAGAATTCGGACAGAGTTCTCGTCAACTTCCGAAATTGAGAATATGTTTCAAATATGTCAAAAACTTCCCAAGAATTCAGGACATCACTTTAGATTCTTCTTTACACCACATTCTTCAAATGTTGCGACTGCTGTTTTTGTTCTTTTCTTTTCGTGTGGGTCCTCTGTGGTTTTTTTCCTTTTTTCTCCATTCTTCCAGCTGGTTATCAATTATAATGTGTTTCATCGAGTTCTTGAATATCAAACTCGTTTTTTGAATTTTTATCTTCTCAAAATAGCGAACATACCAAAACATGGGATTTTCAAGTCAGTGAATTTTTAAAGTTTTCGAGCTTTCAAGTACTGATCTTTTTTTGATGATCGGTTGTAGCAGCAGTAAGATTTAAAATATATTATTAAAGAAGTTACCCAAGTGGTATCAGAACAACGTTTGAAATTGAGATTGGTAATTCTAATAAATCTCGATTGATTCAGTTCTGATCGAAATTTGCAACTCTAAGCCTTGCAATGGTTGTTTAGCATTGTGTTGATGTACAATATGTGGACCCGCCGGAGGTCCACATTTTGCAAAGTATGGGTCACGAGAGTAAGATATTTGTGTCTGTCGGGGTCTTTTTACCTTACATTCAAACTTTCACCGCCTGAGATGGAGGCTGAACACCGCTACAGTACACTGGCTCGCACCTTTCTCAGGTATGGTCAAGCCGGAAGTCGACATTTTCGAAAATTAGGAGCCACGAGAATAGGATATTTGAGTTTAGCTTGGTCGATTTACTCTCTACCCTAACTTTTACCGCCTTATGTTAGAGTGATTTCGAAGACCACTACACTGATGATGGCGCACTGGTGCTGGGCAAGGCCAATAGCGGCCCATGTTGAACAATTTTGTAAACCCACAGCATATACCATGCACATTTTGCTTCTGCCGAACGTCGAAGAAGCGAGCTAAGTTTGGGAATTCGGCAAATAGAGTGGTGTGAAACCATCTACGTGGGCTTCACCGACCGTTGTAATCAACGGTTGAACAGGAGCCCCAGTTTTTGGTAAGTACATGCAGTTCTACATGTGTATAACTGCATGAAGTAATGTATGTGTAACTGTCGATAATCGGGCAAGGAGGTGTCGGGAAGTGGTCGAGAAGTTGTCGGGCATTGTCGAGAAGTGGGCGAAAAGTTTTCCAGAATTCTCTAGAGTCTGCGAAAGTTGTCCTGCATTCGTACGCCTGCAGGACAACTTTTCATCCGATTAACGACAACTAGTTTTACCTGAGTAGGCATATCGTTAATGTAGAGCAGAAACATTAGTGGACCAATGCAGGTACCTTGACGGACACCACTAGGCGTGAAGTACCTGTTGGAAAAGCACAATTAATCAAAACTTTTTGTGTACGATTGTTCAGGAAAGATTGCAAAAACTTCAACAGGCAGCCGCTCAAACCGTATGCACGCAGCTTTACATAGAGAAGATCAAGGCGGATAGAACCAAAAGCTTCTGCGTAATCTATGTGGCATACAGTCACAAAGCCGTCTGAGTCAAGTATTATTCGCCAACAAGGAATAGTTGACATCAAGGCCGTTAATGTGGACTTCTTTTGCTGAAAACCGTGCTGAGAGTCAGTGAAGAGAGAGTCTGTGTGAAAATAGGAATGGAGTTGCTGGCAAACTATTCTTTCTAGAAGCTTGCTGGTTGAAGATGTCAGACATATGGGCCTGTAATTTCTGAAATCGGTTTTGCTCCCTTTCTTGAAAACTCCTGGTCTCACGAAGCTCTATTTCCATGAGGAAGGTACCTCTCAGTGAAGGAGACACTAATTGAGTGGAACTGTAAGAATGGAAGTGAGCCCCAAGGCGGTGGACGAGTCCACCCCACATCATCGGCATCGATGATCTCTAATATCGAGAAGATCAGCAGGCTTGAAATTGAATTTCAATCAATGAGCCTTCGGATTTATGTACACATCTGGTCAAAAACATTGGTTGAAGTGCTTGCTTTCATTGTTCAACAGTTTTATTAGGTAAATTTGCATTCATTTCTTCCTCTGGGTGTCGATGATTTTTGAATGCTTGGTATGAGGCTGTGATCTTTCTGTGCACGTGTGCACGGACTGGAAACTTAGTATCTTAAGAACTCTAATTCTAGCCCATTTTTCACCGCGCTACCTTCATAGCCTTTGAGCTGTTCTAAATCTAAGCTTATTTCTGTAGTTTTTTCGATAACGTTTTTGAACGTGACCACTGCCTTTAAATATGATACCGATTCGGTTGGCGTGGTTGATTTTCTTATTGATGAAAGTTGAAAATGCATTTGGATTGGCTGAGTTAGCGATTTTCTCTTCTTGCTTGAGGTTCAAGAGTGCCAGAAAAGGCTTGAGGTTTAGGAGTGCCGGAACCACGCTGGAGTGTGATAAGATGGATGACAACACGCGGATCAGTCGACATTTATGGCGAACAACAGTCTCGAAGAATGCTTACCTCGGTTAGCAGAGTGCTGCGATCGATAGAAGGTAGATAATTTCGACGTATTCGGTTCTTTCAAGAATTCACGAAACTAGTGATTGTCAGTACTTGTTACTGATACTCAACGAGTACTGTTACTTATTGGTGAAACTTACTCCTTTGAAATATGTGATGTAATAGTTCCGAATCATATAAGTTCTCCAGAACAATGGAAAATCCTTCATGGAAAGGGAACCCTTGAATCCCTTGCACCCGAGTCTATGTCACTGTCGACATGTCTATATCGCGCAGCGAAAGGATATAATGACATTTGGGATATAATACTTGATCAAAATATGAAAGTTCCATGAGTTTGCAGACAAGCGGTTTTGGAGCGGATTCGAACCCTGGTCGAATGCCCACCATTTCTCCTCCCTCCCTCTACGTCGATGCTGTTGGCTAGGCCGCTCAGCAATTCATAGACTATGAGGAGATCGATGGCCGACAATCTTGGTAGCTTATACCTCCTTCAGATCAATGACTCGCGGCGGGTCAACTACACTATTTCACTATGTGAGGCGTGAACTTTCAAGTGTGACATTAGATTTTTACCGTTTAGACATACGCTTCTAATACTTGCCTTGTAAGACGAGTCCGGAATTATGTTCAATTGAACGGTCTCACAAATCCATAAGATGAGGACATGACGATACCTGTGATGACACGAACCATCGGACCTTATTCTGTACGTGGTCATTAACTAATCGAATGCTGGTTGTTTCTTTGAAGCTGATATTGATGTTGATAAGCAATCGATATACTGATAAGTCGGTATCTCTGAATTATTTAAAGGAAGCGTTCGCATTGAAATGAATTGGGGTGCTGGCTGTTCATTGCTTTTGATTATGAAAGATGATGAGAAATTGTCAAGCTCTTCCAGTGGCTAGAACAAGCCAGACTCTGGCAAACCCCTATTGACCTCAGCATTTCGATTATCACCAGCAGCGGAGCGGTGAGTTTTGGTGAAATATAACTAGTGATAAGGAGGTTCCGACGAAAAAGCCACCGCTCCGCGCTGTGATAACCGAAAACAGGAGTTCACTTGAAAGGAAACAGAGTCTACAGTGTCCTCTATCATTATCAGAATTTGAAGATCATGAAAATCCAAGACGCCTATTCTTTATTGCGAACACTTCCTTTGAAGGCAGTGTCCACGATAAATTTCTTCTCCAGTTTTCCGCCACAAATCGAAAGTTTGGGGTTTCATTGAAGCAATAGTGGTGAGAGAACGAACAAAAGCGAGCTCAAAAGAGCTTTAATCGGCTCCGAGATCCGCTCGCGCTAGCTCTTTCCGCTCGCGGTCGAGTTTTCCGAGGAAGAGTTTGGTCCGCTTCTTCATTAGCATTAGAGCGAGAGCTCTGCTGAGTTTTAGCATTGGGGCGCATCTGCACACGCTGTCTACTTCAGGCCCATGCCCGCGCAACTCATCCACCATTGAAATTTGAATTTCGAGAAGAAGAGCTAATTTTGGATGTTTCGCAGCGTTTTTCAAGATTCTTTCTTCACTGATGAAACAGTCAGACTCTAAACCTTCGTTTTCTGGTGGAATCTCGAAAACGATTTTTATCGTGGACACTGCCTTTAGGTTACTCCGTCACTCCTCAAAGGCAGTGTCCACGATAAGTTTCGTCTTGGGTTTTTGGCCGGAAATCGAAAGTTCAGGGTCTCATTGAAGCACTGGGGTAGAAAGAACGAACGAAAACGAGGCCGAAAGAGCTCGAAACGGCTCCGAAGTCCGCTCGCGCTAGCCCTTCCGCTCGCGGTCGAGTTTTCCGAGGAACAGTTTGGTCCTCATCTACATTAGCATTGGAGCGCGAGCGCGGCTAAGTTTTAGCATTGGGGCGCATTTGCACACGCTGTCTACATCAGGCCCATGCCGCGCAACTGACCCACCGCTGAAATGTGGCTTTCAAGAAGAAGAGCTAATTTTGGATGTTTCGCAGCGTTTTTCATGATTCTATCTTCACTGATGAAACAGTCAGACTCTGAACCTTCGTTTTCTGGGGAAAACTCGAAAACAATTTTTTATCGTGTGCACTGCCTTTAAATGCTGCATACACGCTCAAAAATGATATCAATTTTATGGAATGAATCGAAGGTCTGAAGCTGTTAATATTCAGAGATAACCAAAAAGCTTTTAAAAAATCAACTGAAAGGAAGATTTAACGGTTCGTTCTATATTGGCCCAGAAGTGGACGAGTTGTACCGCATTTACTGAAATAGCGGTGCTAGCGACAAATTTGTTGGGATAACGACGCTATTGTACTCGTACGGCCCTTTCTGGAACACTAACGACACTAGAAGCGTAAAAAATAAGCCAAAATGACTGTAATCGAGCATTGAACATTTGTATTGAGGGGCGTAGCCCGTATCGATGGCCGGGGAAAGGATGATTTTGTGACTCAATACGGCTCAAATACGGTCACTTTAACTCGTTTTCAACTCTTCTCACTTCGTGAAGGCTCTTCTAGGGCCCTTACGACCCCACTAATGTAGTTATCTTAACAACTTTTGCGAGCGTGTATGCTGCCTTTAAAAAAAGTCGGGGCGCTCTCCTTATCTGGCACCCTGTTTTTCTCCTCTATAGTCAAGAAGTCATTCAGAGCTAGCTGGGTCTATTCAGTCAGCTCTGACTGGGTGGACTCAGCTTATCTTGTTTCTAGCATACTTTTTTACTAAGCCTAGGACGCTATCCCACAACATACACGTGTGAAATATGTGCGGCTCGCCTGATTTCTTTTCAGAACATTTATTCAGGTAGGCTGAACCGAATTTTTAACCGGCTTGACGACGCGCCCTTGTGAACATGTATCATGCCATGGACAGGAGGTAAAACATTTCAAAAACATCAAAATTACATCTTTTAGGGTCTCAGCTAACTGGGTTTAATGCTGATATGTGCTTACCTAATCATACCCGTTAACGGGTGCTCAGACAGTCGGGAGGTAGTACGTCGGCACAATAGGGTTAGCACTCAGGCACAAAGGGATTAGCAGCATTCCTGCTGTAGCTACTGCTAACAGCAGGAGCTGCTGCCAGCTAGCAGGAGCTCCTGCTGCTTGTGTTGGAGGACAACCTCTTTGTGTACCCTGGCTCGTGTGATATCGCTAGCCCCCTCTCCTAGTGTCTGCTGGCACTCTCCTCCATTGATTTGTCTGATACGAATGAACATTTCAGCATATATCAGACGTTCGCCGTTGTGTACAGGGCACGAATGGAATGTGACCTCACGCAATGCTCTCTGTGGACATCCAAAATGGCGGAGATCGCCCCTCGACGACTGGCTGTCGCCCCTCTACGTGGTGCCGTAGACAATCTATCCGCGGAACCGCAGTTCCCGTAGACATTGCATCGGAGGAAGGTCTCTATCCCTGATTCCGCGATCACATTCTACCAACATGCCACAAACCTGACTTTGCCGTCCCAGCGAAGCACTTGTTCGCCTCATGACGTCATCAATCGAGCGGTTTTGATATCTCCGTCAGAAGCTTAATCATGAACTTTGATTTTTCTGAATTCGATTTGCTGATTTTTTTCTGTTTTCGATTATGAGGGGTTGTGCGACCACGGACACAACACATCCTAATATACCGTACTTTAACCACTCGAATGATTCGAATACTCGTTCGACTGAGAAAGTCGAATTCGAGGAATTAGAAAAGTTAGATAATATAAAAGTGCCGATTTCTGAATAATTCGAAAAGCCGAATGCTCGAAAAGTACCAATCTCCAAATTATTCAACAACTCGAGTATTCGAAAAATGCCAATTTACGAGTTATTTGAAATTCGAATACTGGAAGAGTGCCGATTTCCAAATTATTCGAAAAGTTCAAGATTGCGAGTTGTTCGGGGAGTTGAATATTCGAAAATCTTCGTAAACAGTCGAATGAATTCGATAGTCGACTTTTTCAAATGAACAGACTTTAGAGAAAACCTGGGAAAAAAGAAGCACCCAAGATCAGTTTCCGTTGTTCTCTTCATCTTATCGACTAGGGTCGTTTTAGTTCATAGAGAAGTGAGCTCTTTAGAACTACAATGTAGTCATAAAAAGGGTTCACAGAATTTCTTGAATGTTTCGTGGTACAAGGGGAGATGGAAGTATGGGCGGGGTTTATCCCTTCTTCGACCAATCGGAAGAAGTATTCTCTACCTCCTAACAAGGGAAGTGCAAAAAGCGTAGGACGGGTCTGCGAAAACCAGTTGAGCTGCTAGTATTTCTTGGACTTCTACAGTAAAACTGCGCAGTACCCCGTCCCGAGCCGCTGGCTACGAGAAGTTGTAAGCCCAGAACCATCGTTTTTTGTGGGTTTTTTACCTTCCAAAACGCTCAGTGAATTTTCTAAAGTCTGGAAACGGACTTCATAAACATGTTCAGCGTCCAAAACAAGCCCTCTGAGCAAAGTTTGGGCGGAAGCACGTTTACCAAACTTTTTGCAGACTGATAGCGTTTTGGACTTGTACGGATTTTCGGTTGAGCGGTTAGTGTTATCAACTAGGGGCTCTGAAGGCGCTTCAGAAAAATGTGCCACATTTGAATTAAAATTCTCCCAGGAGGGTTTTTGGGGCGCTGATAACGAATCTGAGGTTTGTTTGTTGATTTCCCGAAGTTTTAGGCTCAATTCGCTCCAAGCATCCCAGCGGGTGGAAATCCCGAGGGAAACACGCCACTTCCGAGATTTCGGGATAGGGGCTCTCTACATACCGAGAGAGGAGTGGTCTCGCCTTTTGCGGCTCTAATTCCACTCAGGACCACTTCGCTTGCGTTGAGTAACGTGACGTTTCAAACTGCAAAAACAATACAACTCCTCCCTCGGGGTGTAGAGAGCCCCTGTCCTCGAAATTTCCGGATTTCTTCTCAAAAGATGTGTCTCAAAATCATTTTCTGGAGGGTAATTTGATGTGCTTCAGACGAATCTGAGGTTCGTTTCCCGATTTTCCTTAGATTACGGTAGATTACTGTGGCCTCAGATTTAGCTCAAAATTTGTGTCCGGGGACTATCCGGGGTGGTGAATAAGAATTTGATGTCCATTTGCCGATTTTCGCACTATTTAGGTAGGTTTTGCCTCCTAAATAGCATATTTCCTAACGTAAACTGCAGCAAACCTGAGAATTTCGAGAAACGGATCAGATTGGTTACAAGCACCAGAGCTTATCCCTGCGCCTCAAAGCGATTCAAAATGCCGAGTTTTCGAGAAGTTTAGAATTCCAAATTATTCGGAATGTCGAATATTCGAAAAAACTCGGGAAAGGTTCGTCGCAAATGCGTTTCAACACGCTTTGCGGCCGCTCGCTTTCGAGTCGGAAGAGTTTCCAGCCCCGCAGCCGCCGATCTGTTGACTCTAGGTGGGTTTTCGAAACTGATGAGTTAACAAAATTGGAGAAAATTGCTCAGACAGACCATGGCTCGGAGCGGGACCGGAGAGCTACTCGGGCGGCGCTGTCTCTCCGCTCCGAGCGAAAATTAGCAATCTATTTGGACGACAGCAGGCGCTCTGCGGGCGACAGCAGTCCCGCTTGGAGCAATCTTCGGTCCCAAATGGCACTGCGGTGGCTCTTCGGGCGAATGAGCGTAGCCTGACCGATGGCTTCCCTTCGTTTGGGTAAGTACTTGTTTCTGATTTTCTATTTCGCTCTCTTTCTTCTTCCCTCTTCTCCCAGTCCTCCTTTTCTTTCTCTCTTGTTTCCCCATTTTCCCCCTTCCTCCTTTGGTCTCGTAAAACAAATTATTTTCTCTCGAACGCTGCCTTCCACTTGTTCCAAAGCCTGCTTGTTTGCGAAAAATATGCTATAATTCAGTGGTAATCTTCAGCACTGTGTATCTTTTAGTGCTTCTATTTACTTTGAGGTGAACCACCAAACCTGCCTTAATTGACAAAATATCTGAGCCACCTTAGAGCTAGATGATAGCGTTTGCAAAATTTATTGACGGAGCGTAGTTAATGGTTATTAGCTGATTTTGCAATCTTGCTTCTTCGGTTTCTTTCTGACTTATCCGTGAAGTTTAGGCCTCGAAGCTCCGAAGTTGAGTATAATGGATAGGTCCTTAATCAATAGTCTTTTTCGGCAATTACCGATCGTTTTTTAGAATTCTATTCTCGCCTTTTTTATCGATTTTCAGAGTAACGATCAATAATTGACGAAAAAATACTATTGATCAAAGACTTAGCCGTCATAACGTCGGCATGGATCCTAGTGATACTTTGCGGTCCCTATTGGAGGTTGGGGCAAACTCGATGCACCTATGCTATAGCTTATACCACCGAGTTTGCGCCAACCTTCAATAGGCAACGCAAAGTATCACTAGGATCTATGCCGACGTTATACCTGCTAAGTTCCTAATCGATAGTTTTTTTCGTCAATTATTGATCGTTATTTTGAAAATCGATGGAAAGGCGAGCATAGAATTTTCAAAAAAAACGATCGATAATTGCCGGAAAATACTATTGATTAAGGACTTAGCCATTATACATAACATTGGAGCTTTGCGGCCTAAACTTCTCGGATTAGTCAGAAAAGACCGAAGCTGCAAAATCAGCTAAAAAACATTAATAGCACTCCGTCGAAAATTTTTGTAACGCTATTTTGTATCTAGTTCTAAGGTGACTCAGATATTTTGTCAACTAAGGCAGGTTTGGTGGTTCACCTCAAAGTAAATATAAGCTTTCAAAGATACACGGTACTGAAGATGGTGCAAGACTAGTCGAGGGGGCCACTCAGAATTCAAATTAGGAATGAATCATACCGTTTCCAGAAATTGATCTAGTTCCATGAAATTTTATAGGAGGAGAACGGAGTACGGGGTGGCGTCGGCGCCAGCCGGTTGGTAGCAGTTACCACTCTGGACCGAGTCGCCCCGACAGCGAGATCGGTGGCTCGTTCGCTCCTTGATTGGCGATCGGAGCAGATCAAGCACGCAAGATCAGAGCCGGTGCGCGGAACTCAATCCTTTTTTCAACAAAGTGGGTGACGATTTCCTATATTAAAGCAAACAGTCCCCGGGGTTTTGGAGGGGTTGAAGCATAGCTAGGTCCGTGGCCTGTTTCCTCAAGAACAAACATTTAAATTCAAACCGCGGCTGGGGCGGCGGTTTCAATTGTCAGAGATTGAGATTTAAACTGCCACGCCAGCCGCGGTTTGAATTTACACGTTTTTTTCTGGAGGAAACAGGCCACGGACCTAACCATACTTTCTAGGGAGTACACAATCTACGAATTTTCAAGGGTATGGAACTCCGGGCAAGCGAAATTCTGACACGAGTGCGAAGTTTTCTCCGCGTTTTTTTCAAGGGATTGGTACCTTTTTTGAAACCCCGGGTGGGCGAGATTATGGCGTGAGTGCGAAGTTTTCTCCGATTTTTTCAAGGGCTTGGAACCCCGGGTGGGCGGGTTCATGACATGAGTGCGAAGTTTTCCCGGTTTTTTTCAAGGGATTGGAACCTCGGATGGGCGAGATTATGACATGAGAGCGAACATTTCTACGCTTTTGCTGACTACTGGAGCTCTGATATACTTTCATATTATTCACAATGATTCAGATCGAGGGAGCCATCGATCTCGCTGTGGGGGCAACTCAGCCGAGATCGGCCACTGAAGTCAGCCGGCTGGCGCCGACGCCACCCCGTACTCCGTCCTCCCCCAGCTCCCATGAAATTTCTAGGAAATAACGAGTGATAACGTTATCGCATATCTGATAATCAAAGAAATTTTCATTTTCATGGGTTAATCTTTTATCCCCCCCCAACTAGTTTTGCACCTTGAAGATCACCACTGAATTTCAACATATATTTGTCAAATGAGAAGGCTTCGGCACAAGTGGAAGGTGGCGTTAGGTAGAAATAGTGCACGAGTATCTGGCGCATGCAACGTGCCCGAGGACGGCACGGGTCGATGGTTTTGATAATATAAGTGACAGCCGCGAGTGCCGGTGAGGGCAGTGAATGAGTAGCGGCTGTCACTAATACTATCAATGCCATCGTCAGCCCAATGCCTAAAGCCATATTTTAACTGCAGGTGGTCGCTGCGGCAGTGCGAGGGACAACTGTTCCTTTTTCATCGCGCGCAATGGAAAGGCGCTCCAATTGTGATTGCTTCGGGGCAAACGTCCCACATCGCTGGGTCGCGGCGATGAAATCCTGTGTTTTACTACTTCGCTGCTAGAGGAGCGATTCTCGATCATTGCTGATCATCGCTCCATCGCTGCCATCATGGCAGCGACGGAGCGATTGCCAGCGAATGACACGTTTCGTCTAGTGAACGATGATCGTTTCACATGATAAGATCAGTGTTTACGAGTCGGAACGTGTTATTGATGACTAACAGCCATTATTCCACCGATTGATTCAAATTCTTCGATCACCCGTGAGGTAATGCACTATGAACAAAATCGCTGCCGCTGCTAAATCGCTGCAGCAGCGGGTGCAAAGTCGCTGCGATGAAAAACAGCAGCGATGCAGTGACGCGACGCAAGTTTCTTATAAAACGCTCTCTAGCTCTCCACAGTGCTTCACGCACCACTAACCCTGCCCACATTTTGCAACGCAGAGATTTGATCACAGAGGATAAGGACAGAGGATAGCTGAAGCATTCGAAAGGGTAAAAACTACAATTGGAAGTGGATTTCCATGCTAGCTCCGTGATGACAGTGTACCAAGTGAGGGTCTGGCTAACACTGTTCGCACTGCTGCCGCCCCGAGAGCGACCGGACAGCGGCCGAGGCGGCTATTCGCACCGGACAGGGACCCAGTGCCAGTTCGCTCCTCGGCCGCTGTCCGGGCGATGACGTCAGAAATGGGAGGGGCCGGTCCCGCTCCAAGCGAAGGTTTGTCTGAGTGCATAAAAAAGCCATATCGAGTCGGCTTTGGTACTGGAAACTCGACTAACTTGAGCGCGTGTCGAGACGCGATTGCGGACCGGGATTCGGCTCAGAGAAGCACAGTAGATAAAGGCACAGTTCATTCTCAGGGGTAATTTTTGATATTATACCCTGGCCGCCGAGTATAGCGACCCGACCAAGCGCGAAATCTTAAATCACTCAAAAAATTGGTGACGCCCAACAACAAGCTTCCGCTTCCTATAAAAAAGAGAAGAGCTATTGATTTTATTTAAAATCTATGTTCTTCCATCTGTTTTTGGTCTGGCTTTATACTGTGGCCTTCTTCAGAACGATGGCTGCGAATAAAGAGGAAAAACAGGACCGGGACAAGTCGTCCGCAATTTCAAATTCAAAATCTTTGAGGGACCATACCTCCGTTCGTAGTCAGTTCTCAGCGTTTCGGGAGACACCATTGTAATCAGCGTGAAATTTTACCTTGATAAACAGGCAAACAAAACATCGATTCTGTGGTCGGACTGTGCCTTTGAAGGCAGTGTTAACGATAAACATCGCACTCGAGTTCGACCCAAAAATGGGATTGTTTAGTCGCGAAGTAACTAATGGTGAAGAAACAGCAAAGAAAAATGTCCAGAGTATGCTAAAATAACGGCTTCTAACGTGAAGGGCGTGGACGAGAATCATGGGCCCTGCTGACGCCTGCAAGCGCGCGCTAATCGCGCAATGTGCGCGGATCGATCAGGCGGGACACGGCAGAGTTGCTTGGCGATTCACGATCGAAAACGCTTGCGGCGCCACAAGCTCGTACGGACGGCGGAGCGGGATAGGTAGGCGCACTGGGATAACTTTCGAAGCCGTTTTTATTGATCTCTGGCCCGTTTTCGTAGCTTTCTTCGACCCTATCCTCTCCAGCATACACTTCACACTTAAACCTCGAGAACGACATTTATCGTGGACACTGCCTTCAAGGGCAGCGTCTAATCTTCAGACATTTATTTTTTAAATCACCGACCGTTTCTTCATCAAAAATTTCCACAACTTTCTTAGGAAATCGAAAACATGCAGTTGTGGGTTACGAGCAAATTTACGGAAATATTTAAGGTCACGGCTGAAGCAATAGATTGAAGAGAACCGCAATTATGATGAGTTTTTCTTCGTGAGGATTCCGTAGAAACATTGAAATGTGTCGGAAAACAGAACAGAATCAAAAAATCAGATATTGAAGCCCAATGCGAGTATACGGAGGAACTGTTGTGCAGCAAGGTTATGAAAATCCCGCCTGAACGCGTCATCGCTGCGAGATCTCTGAAACTCGCTGAATACCACTCCCGTAGGTTCCGCCTCTTTTCCGATTTGCAGGGTCATGGCAGCATATATTGAGGGTACGCCCACTCAGTCATGATTGCTCGACGATATGGCGTTGCTGCGGCGTCGGGAGCATGGTGGTCGATGGTGTGGTGTCTGCTTGGCAGTGTTGTTGACAGCGGGTGGTGGTGGCGATGATGTTGTGAGCGCTGGACAGGCCGTATTTATGCGGCTGTCACCGCGCGCGATCACTTATCGTCAATGATTGTTGACCATGTGAGGGTGATCATGGGAAAATCAAGGAAAATTTACTTTTGACTTCACATCTATTAGAAAAAATGACTCACTAGCCTATTAGAAAGAAAGCCTGGTCACAAGAAGTGTTTCCTCGCTCTCCCACGTCTTCAAAATGGCTGTTATGACCTTATTCATCTGTTTTTTTCAGAATACGTTTCCCTCCGTGATTTCAGCACATTGTTCGAATGAATGGCAGCAGCATCATTCTCAGCTACCGGATTTGGAACAATGGAAAGCAAAGCCGAAAGTATTTGATTTGAGCATTATCTCTAGAAAAATATCTCATTCCCCTCTTTTTCTTCCTGGAATCATGTAGAATTGGTGCTGCAGTAACTAGTGGCCCTCGCATGTCAGTGTCTTATTTTTGTGCACACAGGTTCCTTTTTTTGTTACTTCGTAAATGAGTAGCTCAATCGCGACGTAAATACGTGCCCCAACTGTGCTATTTTCGACTGATTTCTTAAGATTTTTTTTGAAGATTTTTTCATTTCAATACATACCGGACAAAATCACTGCAGCTGGCCCGACTGCTCTCCTTCCTTCGCAATCGCCCTGGGTGCGTACCAGTTTAAAGAGGCTCTTGAAATACAGAGCCCGCTCGGGAATGGATATCCAGTTGCGTGCTTAGGCAGTAGTAGATCTTCTTGCGGCCAAGTGGGTCAGCAGTACTGGTGATACATTAAGTCCGTCATAGGGATCAATTTATCATTCAGATTGCATTTCAACAAAAGCACGGTAAACTGCGGAATTTCGTTGCTTTTAGGCTACTAATTTATAAGGTTTTTTTTGTTGTTTTTTTTGCTGTTTTCTGGCCATTCATGGTTTGCTATTGCTTTGTTTTTTTTTCCTACGATTTTATTTGTCATTGGCTACAATGAATAAATATGTAGCGCATACAGTATACCAAGCAGTACATGCTGCGTACGTGCTGTAGATGCCAGCATATCCTGCGCACACAGCAGCATATCCTGCGAAGTTCCTGAAGCGCAAACGCACGCATGGGTCAGGCTTTGAACTCAAATTGGGCGCGAGAATGAGACTTCGCGACCCGACCAGGGGTGCGCGTAATTACGGTTTACGATTTACGATTTTACGATTTACGGTGTTTTTTCGTCTCGTAATTACGATTTACGATTTACGACATTTTGGACCGTAAATCGTAATTTTTCGTAAATAAAAACACATGCGATGGAAGTAAATCACATCTTCAATTGACCTGCTCCAATCCCACTTTGGGTATACTAATCTTTTTGGTCAGGAGATGGGACCAACCCAGGCGTGTGATTACAGAGCACGATCCCATTATCATTCTTTGACGTGATTCTATCATTATCTATCAAAAAGGGGTCTTCCAAGCGAAAGAGGTTTGGTTGGCGTCAGAAACGTCCCAACAAAAAGGGAACAATAGGTAAGTAGAATGAGGAGAGTCTACAAAAAGCGAACAATATTTTCTGAGACTAATTTCCCTGGCCGATACTTCTTAACAGCAAAAACAAACCGTTGCGGCGCTCTACACGGAAGCACTCTGTGGTTCCAAAAATGGTCTTGACTACACGAGAACCGTTAAAAAGTATGTGCATGTAAACCTAATACTTACCATCAGAATAGAAGATGATGCCAAAAACACAGACGGACGGTTAGCTCCAGCTGCTACGAGAAGCGAAACCAAAGTGCAGCATCTAATGAGAGTATTTTCTTATAATCTCGTCAAATAATTGAAGTCCATTCTTGGAAACCATTGAAGTCTTCCTCGTGAAGTACCACAACGGTTTGTTTTCGCTGTTAAGAAGTATCGGCCAGGGAAATTAGTCTCAGAAAATATTGTTCGCTTTTTGTAGACTCTCCTCATTCTACTTACCTATTGTTCCCTTTTTGTTGGGACGTTTCTGACGCCAACCAAACCTCTTTCGCTTGGAAGACCCCTTTTTGATAGAATTGTTCACTTTTTATTGATATTACGAAGTAATATCTATGAAAAAATCTTCAATATTTTTCAAATAGCATTGATTGCTATAATAATCAGTAAGCAACAAACTTGTTGCGCACGCTACGAATTAAGCGCTACTCACTTTCCACGACGTCCTGATGACGTCATCAGATGCCCTATGTACTTTACATGACACCATGATGACGTCATCAGATGCACTATGTTCTTTACATGACATCCTAATGACGTCATCAGATGCCCTATGTACTTTACGTCACATCCTGACGACGTCATCAGATGCCCTATGTACTTTACATGACACCCTGATGACGTCATCAGATGCCCTATGTACTTTACATGGCATCCTGATGACGCCATCAGATGCCCTATGTACTTTACATGACACCCTGATGACGTCATCAGATGCCCTATGTACTTTACATGACACCCTGATGACGTCATCAGATGCCCTATGTACTTTACATGACACCATGATGACGTCATCAGATGCACTATGTTCTTTACATGACATCCTAATGACGTCATCAGATGCCCTATGTACTTTACGTCACATCCTGACGACGTCATCAGATGCCCTATGTACTTTACATGACACCTGATGACGTCATCAGATGCCCTATGTACTTTACATGGCATCCTGATGACGCCATCAGATGCCCTATGTACTTTACATGACACCCTGATGACGTCATCAGATGCCCTATGTACTTTACATGACACCCTGATGACGTCATCAGATGCCCTATGTACTTTACATGACACCTGATGACGTCATCAGATGCCCTATGTACTTTACATGACATCCTGATGACGTCATCAGATGCCCTATGTACTTTACATGACACCTGATGACGTCATCAGATGCCCTATGTACTTTGCATGACACCCTGATGACGTCATCAGATGCCCTATGTACTTTACATGACACCCTGATGACGTCATCAGGTGCCCTATGTACTTGACATGACATCCTGATGACGTCATCAGATGCCCTATGTACTTTACATGACATCCTGATGACGTCATCAGATGCCCTATGTACTTTACATGACACCCTGATGACGTCATCAGATGCCCTATGTACTTTACATGACACCCTGATGACGTCATCAGATGCCCTATGTACTTTACATGACACCCTGATGACGTCATCAGATGCCCTATGTACTTTACATGACACCCTGATGACGTCATCAGATGCCCTATGTACTTTACATGACACCTGATGACGTCATCAGATGCCCTATGTACTTTACATGACACCCTGATGACGTCATCAGATGCCCTATGTACTTTACATGACACCCTGATGACGTCATCAGATGCCCTATGTACTTTACATGACACCTGATGACGTCATCAGATGCCCTATGTACTTTACATGACATCCTGATGACGTCATCAGATGCCCTATGTACTTTACATGACACCTGATGACGTCATCAGATGCCCTATGTACTTTACATGACACCTGATGACGTCATCAGATGCCCTATGTACTTTACGTGACACCCTTATGACGTCATCAGATGCCCTATGTACTTTACATGACATCTTGATGACGTCATCAGATGCCCTATGTACTTTACATGACACCCTGATGACGTCATCAGATGCCCTATGTACTTTACATGACATCTTGATGACGTCATCAGATGCCCTATGTACTTTACATGACACCCTGATGACGTCATCAGATGCCCTATGTACTTTACATGACACCCTGATGACGTCATCAGATGCCCTATGTACTTTACATGACACCCTGATGACGTCATCAGATGCCCTATGTACTTTACATGACACCCTGATGACGTCATCAGATGCCTATTGTACTTTCCATGACACCCTTATGACGTCATCAGATGCCCTATGTACTTTACATGACACCTTGATGACGTCATCAGATGCCCTATGTACTTTACATGACATCCTGATGACGTCATCAGATGCCCTATGTACTTTACATGACATCCTGATGACGTCATCAGATGCCCTATGTACTTTACATGACACCTGATGACGTCATCAGATGCCCTATGTACTTTACATGACACCCTTTTGACGTCATCAGATGCCTATGTACTTTACATGACACCTTGATGACGTCATCAGATGCCCTATGTACTTTACATGACATCCTGATGACGTCATCAGATGCCCTATGTACTTTACATGACACCCTGATGACGTCATCAGATGCCCTATGTACTTTACATGACACCCTTTTGACGTCATCAGATGCCCTATGTACTTTACATGACACCTTGATGACGTCATCAGATGCCCTATGTACTTTACATGACACCCTGATGGCGTCATCAGATGCCCTATGTACTTTACATGACACCCTGATGACGTCATCAGATGCCCAATGTACTTTACATGACATCCTGATGACGTCATCAGATGCCCTATGTACTTTACATGACACCCTGATGACGTCATCAGATGCCCTATGTACTTTACATGACACCCTGATGACGTCATCAGATGCCCTATGTACTTTACATGACACCCTGATGACGTCATCAGATGCCCTATGTACTTTACATGACACCCTGATGACGTCATCAGATGCCCTATGTACTTTACATGACACCCTGATGACGTCATCAGATGCCTATGTACTTTACATGACACCCTGATGACATCATCAGATGCCCTATGTACTTTACATGACACCCTGAGGACGTCATCAGATGCCCTATGTACTTTACATGACAACCTGATGACGTCATTAGATGGCCTATGTACTTTACATGACACCTGATGACGTCATCAGATGCCCTATGTACTTTACATGACACCTGATGACGTCATCAGATGCCCTATGTACTTTACGTGACACCCTTATGACGTCATCAGATGCCCTATGTACTTTACATGACATCTTGATGACGTCATCAGATGCCCTATGTACTTTACATGACACCCTGATGACGTCATCAGATGCCCTATGTACTTTACATGACATCTTGATGACGTCATCAGATGCCCTATGTACTTTACATGACACCCTGATGACGTCATCAGATGCCCTATGTACTTCACATGACACCCTGATGACGTCATCAGATGCCCTATGTACTTTACATGACACCCTGATGACGTCATCAGATGCCCTATGTACTTTACATGACACCCTGATGACGTCATCAGATGCCCTATGTACTTTACATGACACCCTTATGACGTCATCAGATGCCCTATGTACTTTACATGACACCTTGATGACGTCATCAGATGCCCTATGTACTTTACATGACATCCTGATGACGTCATCAGATGCCCTATGTACTTTACATGACATCCTGATGACGTCATCAGATGCCCTATGTACTTTACATGACACCCTGATGACGTCATCAGATGCCCTATGTACTTTACATGACACCCTTTTGACGTCATCAGATGCCCTATGTACTTTACATGACACCTTGATGACGTCATCAGATGCCCTATGTACTTTACATGACATCCTGATGACGTCATCAGATGCCCTATGTACTTTACATGACACCCTGATGACGTCATCAGATGCCCTATGTACTTTACATGACACCCTTTTGACGTCATCAGATGCCCTATGTACTTTACATGACACCTTGATGACGTCATCAGATGCCCTATGTACTTTACATGACACCCTGATGGCGTCATCAGATGCCCTATGTACTTTACATGACACCCTGATGACGTCATCAGATGCCCAATGTACTTTACATGACATCCTGATGACGTCATCAGATGCCCTATGTACTTTACATGACACCCTGATGACGTCATCAGATGCCCTATGTACTTTACATGACACCCTGATGACGTCATCAGATGCCCTATGTACTTTACATGACACCCTGATGACGTCATCAGATGCCCTATGTACTTTACATGACACCCTGATGACGTCATCAGATGCCCTATGTACTTTACATGACACCCTGATGACGTCATCAGATGCCCTATGTACTTTACATGACACCCTGATGACGTCATCAGATGCCCTATGTACTTTACATGACACCCTGATGACGTCATCAGATGCCCTATGTACTTTACATGACATCCTGATGACGTCATCAGATGCCCTATGTACTTTACATGACACCCTGATGACGTCATCAGATGCCCTATGTACTTTACATGACACCCTGATGACGTCATCAGATGCCCTATGTACTTTACGTGACACCCTTATGACGTCATCAGATGCCCTATGTACTTTACATGACATCTTGATGACGTCATCAGATGCCCTATGTACTTTACATGACACCCTGATGACGTCATCAGATGCCCTATGTACTTTACATGACATCTTGATGACGTCATCAGATGCCCTATGTACTTTACATGACATCTTGATGACGTCATCAGATGCCCTATGTACTTTACATGACACCCTGATGACGTCATCAGATGCCCTATGTACTGATAGCCTGCGACCACTGGCAGTGGCTAGTGGCGCGAACGAGGAACGAGGGACGAGGAACGAGGAACAGGACACGAGGGACGCGTTACAAGAAAAAACGCGAATTTTAGCTAAGCTTCCGCCGATCTAACTTTGTTAATTTTCAATCGATTTGGCTCAAATTTTGTCAGCGGGTGTCTTCTATACTCTCTCACTTATATCCAGAAGCAAATCTCTAGAAAATTTGTTTTACAGGTTTTATTAACTACTTTACCAAAATCTAAGTGATCACAAGTGCCAGGCAAAACCAAACCTCTCCAGCCGCTTCGCGGCTGGAGCGATAATGCGGGACACACGGTCGGAGTTGAAGGCGCTGGATAGCAGATCCGCGTTGCCCGCCGGTCACGTCTGACTAGCTGTCGCCTACGACGCGATGCAATCTAAACCAACTCTTCACCAGGAACTTCGTTTTCAAGTTTTTCATAAAGATCAATTTTCTTGATTCCAATAACTAGATTGCCGGCAAAACATCGAGCGAAGCAGTCTAATCAATCAAATAATTGCTTCAAATAGTGCTCCTGGCCCGCCTTTAGAGTAGATCACGGCTACTCAGAGTCCACGAAAATCATTACGAAAAGCGTTCGTTGTTTATCCTAAAAATTTGAAGCTGAAAGTCGTTCCCTCTAGGTAATTTCTCTTCTTCCCCAGCAAACGGACACCCAGAAAAGGCGTGACGGCTAGTTTAAACGCTCGTCTTCGCCCTTTTTCTGAAACCGCTTTCTATCACAAATGCGAGCGTTCGGTGGGGGCGCGTTGGCTACATTCTTTAACTATGGGGACTAAACTACACAGCGGCGAAAATTAGAAAGCGGTTTTTTGTGCTTACGTTTGCTTTGAGAATCTACCGTATCGTCACCATAAAGCTACGATTCTGCAAGTGATTTGATGGAGATTTGAAAAAATAGCCTGCGCTTGGAGACCGATGCTGTGCTCTAGATATTATAGAGTTGGCACGCATCGGAGTAATACTTCGCGATCTCTGTTGCAGGTTGGCGCAAGCTAGGTGCCATGCTTTTTAACGTACGTGCACCGAGTTTGAGCCAACCTTCGGTAGGGAACTCGGAGTACATAATATACAGCGTATGAGTGCGATCCCTACCGATTGTATAATCGGTGTTGCGGTTCCGCTAGCAAATGGGAAGAGCTCTCAAATTCGACTGTTGAGAATCGCTTAAATGCGGCGATTTTGGCTCATAGCTTACAACGGCGTTAGCGTTCCGGGAGAGGCATTACGAGAATAATTGTGTCCCTGTTGCCCAGCAGATACGCGGACAGCTGAATCAGACTTGCGAATTTTTCAAGATCTGGGAAGGAGTTGCGGAATTAGTGTTAAGGGAAAGCAGAGAAATACGGGTAAGACGGTCCCGTTAAGGGTATGGCATACTTTTACGAGGCACGGTCGCGTCGCTCTGCGTAGCGACAGCGACCGGCTTTGGCACATTTGCTGTATGTCAGCCCTCCGCGATACGTCGCTCTTTTGTGGATCCGCCTTAGCACATTCCTGCTTTCTGTCGCTCCGTTCTCTCCTTTGGACCCTAGCTAATACTGCTTTGCCTGAAATATTTTTCCACTTTTGATTAGCCCCATTTTTTACCGGTGACATCCACCGCGAACATGTTCATTCAACCGGACATCTAGTCCAGGTCAGAAAATAATGTCACTGAAATAAGACAATTTAGTGCGTTCTTCGTCGTTTCTTCGTTATTTTGGTAACACTTAGAGGCCAACGCATTGTTTTATGTGGAAAACCCTGGGACGAAAATCATCGTGAACACTGCCTTTAATTAGCACGAAACATTTGACCCTCAAAACTTCCAGTAGAAACCTCGATTTCGGTGCAAAACTAGTTCGGGGGGCACTCAAGATTTACCCGTAGAAATGAAAAGTTTCATCCAGGAAAATGAAATTTTCTTTCGTGATCAGAGATTTGATAACGTTGTCACTAGTAATTTTCTAGAAATTCCATGAAATGAGATCGATTTTTGAAAGCAGAGTCATCCATTTCTGTTATTGGACTCTGAGTGTCCCCCCCCAAACTAGTTCTGCATCGAAATTTCCGACAAGATGTGACTTATCGCTCTTTTTCGACTGAATTATTTGCACTATTCCACATTTTGGACTCCGAAAATTTTGGACTCGGTGGTACAGAACACGAGTCCCTTTCCTGTGCAGCACCTCAACACAAGCACGCCCATGCCGATCTTTTCTTCCGCAGGGCTACCGTAATCCTGCGCGTAAATTGAATAGCGCCGGCTGCATGGCTGAGGACTTCGTCTTATATCTTACGGCGATCCCCCTAATTTCTGACCAGCTTTACGTTCCTATTAGCCATTCAAATATTTGTAATGGTTCAGTGTTTTAGATGCATCCGTGGACATATTGTGATCTTTCCTAGCTTTTGTTCCAACATGGTGTTTCTCTCTTAGTTTTTTCATGGTCTCAAAATTTTTTGGGAAGTTTTCTAATCATTTTGCTCATACCTGAAGTGTTGCTCTTTTGAAATGCGACCCACTAAAGGTTTCAATTAAATCAGCAATTGTTTGGAATTGACCGACCGCTCGATTGGTCACATGTCCTCCAAAGTCACACGCCGAAAAATTGCGGCATCCGTAAGATATTTGACAAAGTCCGCAGCCATGCAACCGACGTTATTTGATTTAAGCGCAGGATTACGATAACCCTGCGGGAAAAAATTATTGGCATGGGCGTGCTTGTCACCTCAACTGATCCTCCAATCGGCGGCGTACCCCGCGTTAATTTGGGTCATCTCCCTCCAACGAGAAGTATTTCCCTTCTCGTTCTAGAGAAATGACAAAATTTACGCGTGGTGGGACGCCGCGACGCGACACACAACGCATGTTCCCCGCCACGCTGGGCGTACCATCTGGCCGCTGCCCCGCGCCAGTCCAGCCGCCGCCGCGTCGCGACGACCGCGCGCGGCAATTCAAATGACAGCCACCGATTGAATATAAACGGTTAAATGTTGCTATCGCAGCGAGAGGGCCACTCTGCCATCGCACCTGGCCACGCCCATATTTCCGAGCCGCACGGAATTCGAGCATTTACCGAGGTTTCCCTCCACTGCAAAAATCAGAAATCCGGGTACGGCACAAGGTGTGGACACATCAGACTCCCCTCCAGGAACAAATTATGACGATTTTCTCAGACTTCTCTTCCCCAAAAGCGTTTTTTTGGTCAGTTTGTGTTGTGAAACCTAGAGAAGAGTAGTATAATCTAATTTTTTGAGGGAAACTGAATGTAAGAGGTGTATACCTCCCACTCATAGTTGTCCATTCAGTGTTGGGGCGGAGCTCACACCCCCTCCACCCCTGCTCAGCTAATACTCCCCCCTTGTGGATATCCACACTTCGCGCTGTACCCTGAGGCCGTATGCACATATCTCCCCTAACGTCCCCTTCCCCAAGGAGCCACTCTATGATTTGTCATGGGGCAAAATTGATCAATCAGAGCTGGTCTTCGTGGGGATGGGGACCCTCGGGAGAGATATGCATACGGCCCCAGGTCAGTAGAGCCGTTGCGGCACGAACAAATGGGCGTGGCCAAAGACGTCTCTGCATGTTCGTCTCTGCTTTTTGTCTGGAGATAGGATCTATTTTGATCTCTTTGTTACTATCTATTTGTTTTTTCCTGTTGTTGTTATTCCACAGTCAGGCCCAAGCCAGTGAATGAAGTGACACTGCAATATTTTTGTGTTGGTTATGAAATAATAAACCTTACAGAAGCTTTCTTGAGCAAACTTTTTTGTGTTATGGCCGCAGCACGGCAGCACGGTGCCAACTACACGTCAGCAGAACCTAAGAGCTACAGATTTTGCTGAGAGCATCCGCGACAATTGCTGCCGTGCACCAGGGGCCGGATGCATCAACGCTCCGGGTTGGGCAGGGGCTTGGCAGTCGGCGCCTTTATAGATCTTCGTAGATCCTTAAATCAGTCGTGCCCCTGCAGTGTCTTTCGCTTCCCCAGGCGCCCAATATCGTAGCTGGGACGGCTGGAGAAGCCAAGGATACTACAGGGGCACGATTGATTTTGTGATCTACAGAGATCTTCAAAGACGCCGGCTGCCCTGCCCCTACCCCAACCCGGAGCGTTGATGCGTCCGGCCCCTGGATGCTAAGAATTCATTGTTAACAATGCGGCAGCATAAGCTGCGAGGGTAAGCAGCATATGCTGTTTTGCGTTGGACATCGCGACGATCCCACTGTGTGGAGGGGGAAAGTTGCTACAAGAATTTCACACCGGCGTCAAAATCTCGCTAACGAAAGGGTTCCTGCCTGCCTAAATAAAGTCATAGGATGTTCCAAACTTGAAAACTGATAAGAATTTATGGAAATCCTAGGTCTTCAATCTATGGCAAAACTAGAGGATGGCTCACCAGCCCGTTAGCGATTCACTCACTCTCTCACTCATCCCGTTAGCTGGCGTCTGGCGGAGCGGGATGACCTCTCAGCCAATACACTGCTGTGGGTGCCATGGGAGGCCGAGCGGCCTGAACGATACGCTTCCATTCAGAACGATTCGTAGCAATAGATCTAGCATTAAGGACACTGCACCGTTGTTTCTTCAGATCATCCTCGATTTGTTTCAGCCATGTCTTTTTAGGGGCCGTTCGTTGGATCTTCCACTGCACTGGACGTTTCCTCCATAGCACGCTGTACGGTAGTCGACCCGCGTCCATCCTGCAGACGTGTCCAAACCACCGCAATCGTCTGGTCTGAATTTGGTCCTCGATCGTGGGCTGGTGGTCACATTGCTCCCTGATGATTTCGTTGCGTATGCGGTCACAAATGGTAATTCCGAGGATCTGGCGCAAGCATCGCATCTGACAGGACTCGAGTTTCACCACGTCCGGCTTGAGCAGCGTCCACGTTTCCGAGCCGTATAATAGTACAGGAATTATCAAAGCATGGAACAGCCGAATCTTCGTCGTCATCGATACGTTGGCTTTCTTCCACAGACACCAGCCAAGCGAAGCAAAAGCGGTGGAAGCCTGTCCGATTCTGCTGTGGATCTCCGTCGTTGCTGCCACTTTCTTCTCCTGCACTACTGACCCTAGGTACTTGAAGTCCTTCACTTGCTGGAATTCAACTCCTTCGAAGAGCACAGAGGCGTGCGACCCATCTGATGTCATGACTTTTGTCTTATCCTTATTGATTCGTAAGCCATATGAGTTCTCAATCCACGCTATGCTTCCAATTAAAGGCATCGTACGCGCTGAAAACCACTCACTGTTTTTTTCGGTTCAAATGATTCTCTTGGCCCACCTAAGAACGTAGGGAGAGTTTGTTCGGTTGAAAACGCCTTATTGTGAATATAATTGAGGTTGAATGTCTCTAATTCCGTCAAAAGAGGCTGGCACTCCGTCAGTCATCTGGCACAATTCGCTCTCGGCCATCATATAGGTAAATTATCAACAATTTATACAGTACAGCTAAGGGGAAATTGATGGAATATACCACACGATTACGTAAAGAATGACTTTTTTTACACACATCGGTTGTCCTCTCCTTCTCCACAAATCTCTTGAAAGAAAGATAAACTTTATTTGATCGTGAGATCGCCGGTCAAAACAGCTATCTCTAACGATCGACTCTTCCTTTTTCAAAAGTCGATTGAGATATTTTGGGTCTAGAAAAGGGGTTTTCAGTGGATTTTCCGCGGTTTTTTCAACGTAGATGTTATATAGGGAACCATAGCTCCCATTATATATGGAAAACCCGAAAACGAAATCCATCGTGAACGATGCCTTTAAATACGCCGCCTCAGCATCGGTATCCGCGAACACAGCACTATCATCCGCAAACATCAAGTCCGTGACATAATCATTGGTACCGTACTGGACGCCTCTTCTGTTTTCAACGGCCTTTCTCATGATGGCATCGATCACGGTATTGAAAACTAGCGGTGAAATGACATCCCCCTGGCGAACACCAGCGTTGATCGTAAATTCTTCAGACAGCCTATCTCCGATGCGAATGCAGCTAGTTGATCCATTGTATGTTTCCTGAAGGAGCTTCACTATCTTCTTCGGTATGTGCTCGCATTCAAGTGATCTCCATAATGCCGGCCAGTAAACACAATCGAATGCTGACTTGAAGTCGATAAACACGATGACAACACGTTTACCGATCCAGATCCTTTCTTCCAGAAGCTGACGCAGAGCGAAAATTTGGTCGGTGCAGCTACGTCCCGGTCGAAACCCTGCTTGATCTTCACGGCTGGTTTGTTCTCGATGTCGCTGAAGTCCGCTCTGAATGATCCTGTTGAAGACTTTTCCAACAATCGATAAGAGACTTATTCCGCGATAGTTATGACAGTCCCTGGCGTCACCTTTCTTGTGAATAGGCACAATGATTCCGCGCTTCCAAGTGACTGGTATGTCCTCAGACTGCCAAATGAGCTTAATCTGCTTATGAAGTTGACACAACACAATGTCTCCGCCAGCTTTAATTGCCTCAGCAGATATGTTGTCAACGCCCGACGCCCTGCCGTTCTTCAGCAACTTGACAGCCAGTCTCAACTCGTCCATAGAAGGTTCTGAATCCAATGCGGCTTCCTGCGGCACTTCTATTGGAGGCGACTCGACAACCGGTCCTCGTGGTGCGTCGTGCTTGTAAAGTTCACTAAAGAACTGTCTCCAACGCTGTAGACGTTCTTCTGCAGTGCGCGCGAACGTCCCGTCTAAGCTCCTAATGATATCGCTAACGGGCTTAGTCTTCTTCCCGAGACGCTTCAACGTACGGTAGAGTGAACGGTAGTCATGCTTAGCAGCAGACTCCTCCATTTCGTCGGCTATCCTGTTCCAATATGACTCCCGTTCCGCCTTTAGCCTGCCTCGAAGTTCTTTGCACAGCTCCCGATACCGATTGAAATTAGACAGTTTAGCTTGCTTCCGTTCGTCTATGAGGCGAATAGACTCGTCAGATATCCATGGTTGCGTCCTCTGACGGGTGACGGGGCAAAGTGGCTCCGCGCATTCCAAGATGGCGTCCGTTGTCTGCCTCACTTGTACGTCCACTGAATCAGTTTCAGCTAACAAAGCAAAACGGTTCGACAACGCGACTTGAAAAGCCTCCTTCCCATTGGGTGCCATTAAACGCGACCAATCAAGTCTTCTTCTAGGAGGCTTCACACGCCTAATTCGCTGCAACCGAAGCTTCACCAATGCACGCAGGAGATAGTGGTCCGAACCGCAGTCAGCGCCTCTCATAGCGCGCACGTCATTCAATGACAACCTGAAGCGTGAATTTATCAGCACGTAGTCTTGCGTGGCCACGTCTTTTCCATTAGGGTTCCTCCACGTCAACTGATGTTTCCTACGGTGTTGGAAGTCAGCGTTCCCTATTAGAAGTCCATTGAACGCAGCAAAAGAGAGCAGACGCAGTCCATTGTCATTCAATTCTCCAACACCGAATCTTCCCATAACTTCTTCCCATCCTGATCTGTCCCTGCCGACACGTGCGTTGAAATCTCCTGCGACCATGATGAGATCAGTCCTTGGAAGAGAATTCAGCGCATCTTGAAGTTGAGCGTAGAACACGTCCTTTTCGGCATCACAGCTAGGTTCCGTAGGCGCGTAGACGGCCACGATGTGTGTCTTGACTGTTCCGCTCAATGTGAGAACAGCGATCCTGCTAGAAATCGGCTCGAACGCAACAACACTTCCAGCTTCACGATTGCTCAGCATAAATCCAACGCCTTGGTGGTGTCCGTCGCTGCCGGAGTAGTATAACGTCATCTTCTCGTCACTGCCTGGCACTTAGACGGTCATTGTTCCGCATCCGCTTATCCTGACTTCGGACAGGGCAGCAACCGATATCCCGCCTTTGGAAAATTCTCTCGCGATGATCTCCTTTTGCCCAACGTGGTGCGCCGTTCGTACGTTCCATGCTCCGATTCGTACCTCCTTCTTGGGTGCCACAAATCGTCTTCTCTTCTGGCCAGCAACATTCTTTTCACCAGCACCCTGGTACCCCAGCGCTGGCGCATCGGCTGCCCCGGATGCGGTAGCTTTATCGTGATATCCTAAGGGACTCTCCATGGTTCTACCTGAAGGTTTTTCAGCCCGTCGGTAGAAAGGGCCAACCCTCCTCCTTTCACATCCGGGCTTGGGACCGGCAACGGCGTTAGCGATTACAGCTGCAACACACCAATTTGGACGTATCTGCCGATCGGCTCCTCGAATACAATATTTGCCTCTAACACGAGCGTTCACCATCCAAACAAAGTTATGGTTTTGAAGAGAATTTCGCATATTGTACTTAATATGTAAGGATAATTTACATTCAAAACTACAACTATCGTTTCGTCTATGCGACAAAAAAACGACCGTCTCTTTTCTAGAATAATGAAAATCAACCTTATAAAATTATCGACATTTTCCCTCATTTGCGGGCACGAAAACAGAAGCCCCGAAGCAGCCATTATGTCTTAATATTAAGGGCGGGCAGCTGTTTCTCCATTATTAGCGCTGTTTTTTTTTCAAGAACCACTGCTCGGTTTCTGAAATAATGCTATCACGGCAGTTTCACGGTCTCCCCAAAATGACAGAATTTTTTTAGGTAACAGCAGCCTTTGAGAATTGCATGCAACAAAAGTTCTCTGATTCCGTATTAGCTCTAACTACCTAGCCTAACTCTAGCTCTAACTCCTACTAGTGAGACATTTCTCGTATGCTCTTGATTTCGATTATTTCAGCAGGGAGCGGTCATTTTTTCATCGGAACGTTCTGCTCTCTAGTTATTTCACCGAGGTCTACAGCTCCACTGCAAGTGATGATCGAAATCGAAAACTCATTAAAACTACCTAGTTTATATACGTATGAAAACGATTTAAGAAAAAAACATTTAACCAAAAACAGAGAGGTATCGGATTTGATTGCAAAATTTTCAATCACGGAGGAGATTGGCACATTAAACTGATTTGTTCGACCTGGGAGATTTACCATCCACCATTACAACATGGACGGATTTTCTCTTTACCGCCCGTTGTGCCGTTACACTGTAAAACTTGATTCAGCTTTTACAAGAGATTGAAGCTAGACCTTTATACAGCACAACCCAGGAAAAATAAGAGAAGGACAGATACATCGTAAAAATTTTGGGTATAACAGTACTCCGACACTGGCAGCGGTCTCCCACGGGAGAAAACGACGATCAAGGTCACTTACAGGGGCTGTTTTGCACTATGGATGACCGAACTAGAGAGAAGCGGTCTCCCACAGGACATCGTGTCGCATCGCTTCGATTGGGTCACCTAAACCACAAAACAGCTACGGTAGTTGACGGGGACCACACACGCTGAACGATTGATCAAACCCGCGCTGCCTCCGATGCGCCTGTGCGTAGGGTGGAGAGCCGATTTGGCCGTTGCAGGTTCACACAGGCGCACCCGTCACTGATTGATTGGGTGCTTCGAAGAACTGATTTCCCTCCTTCATGATGGGTGAAGGAGGGTCGCTATTGGGGCTTTATCCCTAATAGTAAGTAATCTTTGCTACTGACAAGTTTGTCAATGGGAAGCAGGGCTGTGCGTAATTACGAATTACGATTTACGAAATACGGGCGTTTTTGGCAATTTTTTTACGATTTACGATATACAAAATTGTGGCCTAAAATCGTAACGATTCGTAACAAATCGTAACAAACCGTGAAAATGCGCTTGAGAGCACAACTTAGGCTATTCTCGGCTCCGAGCAGCCTGATAGTTCGGCTCGTTCTCGTCTCAATCTGCGAGACGGCTTCTGTTGCTGACCACGCTCCTCCCGTTCACCCGAACAGCAACAACAGTGGCCAGAGATTGAAAAATGAATCGAACTGTCAGGCGGCTCCGATTCCTATTCGGTGCAACTCGGGGTCTAGAAACCTACGAGATTTGAAATTTGCTGTCTAGAGCATGGTTAAGTTTGACACTTTTTTTGCAGTCCTAAAATTCTTGTTATCTTTTTAATTTCAACTTTCGGTAAAGCCTTTCCCTCACTATCCCAGAGCTCAGTCAGCAGCAGTGGTGTCGATCAAGGGATAGGGGCTCCTACGCACCGAGGGAGGAGTTTTTTCGCCGTTTGCGGCTCTAATTCCACTCGGGACCACTTCGATTGCATTGAGTAGTGTGTCGTGTCGAACAGCGTGAACGGGACAACTCCCCCTTCTGTGTGTAGAGAGCTCCTCTCCCGTCGGTCATGGCGAAATAAAATAGCACAGGGCTGTTCTCTACATGCTGGCCTATGGAGCAAATAGATTGGAACTCAAAATACACTTCGTTGCAGAATTTTAAGGAAATTTCGAAAACAACCACCACGCGTCCGCCATCAGTGGTTCAAAAGTGACGAGTAGAAAATCTGGTATTCCGTGAATTAAAATCTGCTGAGGGATGGTCAAATTATTTTTCTCACCTGAAAACACCATTCGACGAAGAGTTTTGCGAGGTTCCCGAATTAAACATTGATAGATTTCTGTCTTCAAAGACAATCAAGCTTTGAGAGGTAAAGTACTTTTGAAGCTCGTTTCGATACATTTCAAAAAAGAAAAAAAGACGGCTGTAAAGTCGCCAACCTTTTCGAAAAAGTTATGCAATATTTTAAAATTTTAGAATTTGGCAATTTCAAATGCGAAAGAAAAGAATAGGTCAGGTAATTGTCTGTTTTCAAAACCCGCGATTTTGAGGGAACCTTCACATTTTTACATTTTAGAACCCTACGCAACCTTCACCACTCTTCATCGGTTATCTCCACTCCATCAACCCTATATTTATGGGGATAAACGCTTGCAACTCTACTCATAGTAACGCTTCGCATATAAAGAGGGAGAATCTGTTTCTGCATCAAAATTGGTTTTGAAAATGTATATTTCATTTATAGGGGCCCCTCATGCAAGGGTCTTTCTCTTGAAGGCAGTGTTCACGTTAAAAAAACCTTATTCTTCTAGTTTTCGATGGTTTTGAGTGGATAAGTCCACCAAGACGTTAATGGGGAGGAGTCCCCACAGAACACTCAAACACCGAAGAAAAAACTGCTTAAAAAACCTATTAAATATTCGTTTCAAAACGCCTATTGAATAATCATTGACACTTGTGGGTGTGTTTTGTGCACTGCGGACAAAACGTCAAACCAAACGCCGCAAATGGTTCAATAGGAGATTCGAAATTCTTAGGTAAATGACTTCTTTGTTTTCTGTTTCGTGGACCAAAAACAAAAACTCTTGAAGAATAATTTGGTTAAATGTCCATGTCTGGTTACTAACCTCTTTCGGCACAGAGAATATTCAAAAATTCGGTGCCAGTTCCTCCAGTGAAATGAACTTGTGACAACTGTTATATGACGTGGGCGGGGTGACCCAATGGGCTGGCTGTTCCACGAGATTTTCGCCCACTCCTTAGCCGTTTTTCGTCGTACTTCCGTGCTTACTTTTCTCAGAGGGACCCAAAGCTTACAATTCTGTCAAAAAAACGGGCAGCTTTTTTAGCCTGAACTTTTAACAGATAGCTTCGAACTCTCGAATTGCAATTTTTTCTCAACTTAGTGTTTCTCTCCTTAGCTTCCATTGAAAAGTGTTTGGTAGAGCTATGATTCTTTATATTTTCGTATTCAAAAATAAGGCAGAATGTGGCACAGGTTTGGTATTCGATAAAGCCTGAAATTTAACTTTTGTCTATTTAAGTCGTTTTTATTCCAGGTACATATGTACCCTGAGAATTTCTTCAAGTATGTATTGTTCAGAACAACCTGTAGTTCAGTTCCGCAACCGCGTTCAGTCCTCATTATCACAATCGTAGACGCGAAGCGGTTGTATTTAAAAATTTCAACTAGGATCATTCTAAGAACAACCGCTTCGCTTCTATGATTGTGATAATGAGACTTTGCGGACTGAACGCGATTGCAGAACTAAATCATACCTTCGATATGGAACCACCTCATTACTGAAGTGTTGAAGTGTTCCCCTTATCGAATCAGGTTTGGCTAATGTGTGGGCTTGTTGCTCATTATCAGTTACGAATTACGATTTACGAATTACGAGGAATTTGAAAAATTACGATTTACGATTAACGAAATTACAAAATCCAGTTACGCACAGCCCTGGTGGGAAGCATGAAATTCATGCTTCAAGTTTGAGCAAAACAAAAACTAGGCGTGTTTGGCTTGATTCTGGCAAACGCTATTTGAAATTCCCTCCAAAATGAGATTTTGTTCAACTACCGTGCAAGGTTCGGTCTCCTACAGGAGACAGATAGGACTCCTACATGAGGCAAACAGGAGTCCTATAGCTGATGGGGCTAGGACTCCCAGCCGACTCCTATAGGAGACCGCTGCCGGTGTCGGAGTACTTACCAAAGAGGGTGGTGGCGTCGTAATCGTGGATGGCAGGCCGCAATCGATAGTTTCATAACCCAGGAAATTTCTTACATCGATATGCCTGCAAGACACTATTGAAAGCAAAGAGGAATTTCGGCGAATCAACGGATTGAGACAAGCATTAGAGATTTCGTGGGAATTGTAACACCCTAACATTGATAATACTGAAAAATAAACCAAGCCACTCTAAAAGAAGAAATCGCGGTAGGCAATATTATACAAAAATTATAAACAGGAAAAAACAGAGAAGGCTAGGAAATTCACAGCTGATGACGAGGAATCGACAAAATGCGCATTTCAGCATAACAACCCACCTACCAACAAACCGACGCGCGACAACTTCCTACGACGGCCAGTGCCATTGCTCCGATGCTGGTCCCGTATTTGTGCTAGATGCCATGACTGCCGCTCATGGCAGCGACAATGTGTACCATTGACCTTATGCGACGTTTATACTCCCGCCGCCGAGAGGCGCGGCGTATTGCGATCCTCTAAGTTGTAGTATACACTTCCGCATCAAGGCGGCGCGGCTAAGTGCAATCTTACAATATCGATAGTGCCGCGCCGCGTGATCAATATTAAGGCTCGTTTATACTCACGCCGCCAAAATTTTTAGAGGTTGTTCACAGGGAGATTATACTGAATAATAAAGTGTTTTTGAACCATAAAAATGTGTTTCTCTTATCGAACGACAAAACTAATTGAACAACCTGGTAGTAACAAAATCGTCCCATTTTCTGTTACATCTGAACGGGCTATCTGGAACAGGAACCACAGAACCGGCGGTGCCGGTCCGCCAGCTGCGCTTGCCGGCGTGAGGGGCTGGCTTATACACATGTAGATAGATGTGCAAGTTTTTCTAGACTACACTATGCTCAGTTCAATACCTTAACCTACTTTCAAACGCACTCACCGTTGGTCCACGGGCCACTAGTAACCTGAAATAAGAAGAAAACTGGGAAATGTAGTGAAATTATTACAAACACGATTTGATGGTCAATCATAGATCAAGTATCGATTTTGAAAGACAAAAGATCGGATTTTAAAAGCTTCTCCTTTATACTTATCAAAGCGAAATCAAGTGCGCTATGGAACTAGCAAAGCATTTTCCCTAAGCTCTTGCACGGCAGTCAACAATAAAAAAGCTAGGAAACCGCAGTCCTACGATTCATATAGAGCTAGATTTTGCATTGATAAGTATAACAAAGAAACTTGCAAAATCCGATCTTTTGTCTTTCACTATCGATAGTTGATCTATGATTGACCATCAATACGTGTTTGTAATCATTTCACTACATTTTCCAGTTTTCTTGTTATCTCAGGTTATCTTGCGCCAAATCCTTTTGTAAAATGATTCAAGAATTTTCGATCTCCTAATTTCTTGCAAATATAATATTGCCAGATCACCACTTTCGCCAGAGGACTAGATTCAAACTGCTTCCCGTGCTGCATTCAAACTTACAAGGAAATGACCAGAATCGTTAACCAGAACTGCCCATACTTTTATGTTTTTCTTTTAGATTACCTTCAGGGTAGTCGTAAGAACACCTTACTATTTGCTCGAGTAGTAATAGAGAGAAAAGTTATGAGTAATTTTTTTTGAAATGAGATCGAAACGGCGTGAAATTCGCGAGTGCCATATAATCTATCAGATCAACAACACCAAGCAAAACTGACCGACTGGTCCAAGGCTGCGACCTACCAATCTTTAGGCTCTGGGGTTCGATCCCCTCTGCTTGTGCAAATTTCGCCACGTCGTTTTCTGAGTCCTGCAGCTGTACGCGGAATTTCGATTACTGTTTATCGACACCAGCCCTGATAA
The DNA here is from genome assembly GCA_029168955.1 of Aplectana chamaeleonis. Classification (NCBI taxonomy): domain Eukaryota; kingdom Metazoa; phylum Nematoda; class Chromadorea; order Rhabditida; family Cosmocercidae; genus Aplectana; species Aplectana chamaeleonis. Next base: position 43,854 of record JAPDOI010001027.1, on the reverse strand, counting down.
GGAGGAAGCACAAGCGTACAGAAGAGCAAAGCACGGGAATGAAATCTCCATTAAAAAATCACTCTGTATGGATGGCTGTGGCTTGAGTTGTGTAGGCCAACTTACTAGGGAACATGTTTTATTCTGTGGCGACTTGAGCTTCTTGCTATGTAACTTGTTTAGTTACCCCTGTTCTCACACGATTTTCGATTTCACGTCAGGTTACGTCGATGACCATCCCGGTCAACCTCTGAGAAAGTCTGTGGTGACGGCATCGCAATGAAGCCGCGTAGGTGCTCTATGGGCACCTACACAGCGTCATTGCGGTGCCTTCACCATAAATTGCCCTGCCTGCACGCTATAGTGTTGGAACGAATAATTTTTCTTGAATATTCGAATAAACGAATAACTCGAATAATCCACTTCTTTGAATATTCGATTATTCGAATAAACGAATATCCCACTTCTTTGAATATTCGATTATTCGAATAAACCGAATAATCCACTTCTTTGAATATTCGAATATTCGAATTATTCGAATATTCGAATATTTTTCGAATATATTCGAATAAACGAATATTCGGGGAACACGCTATTGCGTACTATCCCATTCAATCCAGCATTCAAACCCGCAGAAGACGTCGTTTCTTCGTTACAGAATTCTTGATGACGAGGGTGGATGATCGATTTCCATATCTCGTATCGACCCGTCGGGGTAGAAGTCAACAGCATCAAATACCCACTCTTGACCCAAAATCTCCGGTTCTTTTCGATGAATTTTTCAAAGGAACGATTTTCCTGTGGACAAGTCATGAATTGTCCAGGGCTGAGATCAGCTTTCCCGATCTCATCGCTGTAAATCAATAACCGTTTAGCTAAGCGTACCAGAACTCGATAGTTCAGTTCACAGTATCTTATAAAATTTTGAACTACTGTGAACTATTTCTTTGCTGCTTGGAAGAAATTGCAGAAGTTAGCTTGGAATGAGGTCGACTTGCGTACCAAGTTCAACGCATTCTCCACATGTCTGAAGCCTAACCTGAGCGCTGATGGAAGTGAGCTACTGTCAGCATTTTCGGAGCACCCCGTATATTAACGCTTTAGTTGAGTTTGAGAAATCCGGACCTCGCACGCAGCTTGGTGCTGCTAATCGTCTCAAAAGTGTGTTTCGTGCAGACTCCGCTCGACCTTTCGAACATCATGCTCCTCAGAAAAAATCGACAAAGCTCGGGAAATCAAAAATTGAGACCCTGAATATGTTCGGAAGTCCGAGTTTAAAAAAAGTTGAATTTTGTCATTCGAAATGTGGATGTGAAAAAAATTTCGAGATTGCTAAGTGTACTTAGAATTGAAACAAAATGACTACAGAAGCCTTAGTACTCTTGACCTCGGACGCGATAAGGTTTTTTAAACATCGAACCAGCTGGCGGCTATCAATTTGCCCAAGTATGTGCTCTGTAAATCCTTTGCTGGAGCAACCTACTGTCTTTATCTGAGCAAAATCCGGTTCGCACTAGCGGACATCCGCTTCTGCAGTACGCATCGCGAAGTTAGTGTGCCGGACCCAAGTGGTAGTGCGCCAGACGCCATAGAAAGCGTGCGGGACCCAAGCGAGAGTGCGACGGAAGCGCTAGAATATGTGCGGCACCCAAGTGGGAGTGCGCACGACGCCCCAGAAAGTGTGTTGGAACCAAGTGGGGTCGCGCGGGACGCCGTTGAAAGTGTGCGGGACCCACGTGGGCCGAGCGCCGTATGAAATGTGAGGGACCCAAGTCGGAGTGCGCAGAACGCCGTTGGAAGTGTGTGGAACCGAAGTGGGTGAGCGCAGGACACCAAAATCATTTTGTGCGTTCAACAGAGCGTGTGACCCCTCTTTCCTCACGTCCCCCCCCCTCCCCCTTAGAAACTCATTTCAACTGCTTAGTTGTTTAGTCGAACTAACTTATCTAAATCGGGTTTATATATCATGGAAATGAGAATTAATCAAAATCTGCATTCAGGAAGCACAAACATCATTCTAAAGGTGCGTTCCAAGAATGTTCCCACGACGCTTCGGGAGGAAAAATAGCCGTTTCATGGACAAATTTGCTTCCCTTGGCCACGAGTTGTAACTGTAAATTGCCTCCACGCGGCAGTGGCTACGTTTTCATGAACTTGTTTCGCCACAGGAACGTTCTTGAAACGCACACCTGCTTCCTTAGGCAATAGAAGTAGCAGTAGCAGGGTGTCGGTTTGTCATGGGGGCGCTTACTAAATCTCAAACAGCGGTTGTCCTTATCATGACAGAAATGAATATAAATGAACTACCACCTCAGGACCTCATAAAACTAAAGAAGGCTGGGGTGTCACTGAACAGAAAAGGAGGTTAACACTGTTTGCATGTCTGATGATGTTGTACTCGACACGAGGTTGGTATATCTTCTTTATGGCCGACGTTTCGGAGAAACCTCCTTCTTCAGAGCCTGAAAGGATCGAATAAGATTTGCGCTTACTCGATCAAACGTCGCCTTAAACTTGCCGATTCGATAGCCCAAATTTCCCCCGCGTGGGTGTGAGAGAGGAGAGCAGATGAACCTCACCCATCCAGGAACTCGCTAGTAAACAAAACAGCGCGGTAAGTCAATAGTATAGCCGTCTCGCTCATTTAAGTCCGAGCAGAACAAGCAGCGGAGCGGTTGGTCATGGCAAAACACAACAGTGATAGGAGATTTCGACAGGATACGCCCGATAAGCCTCACTTCGACTGACTCAGAATGAGGAGGAGAGGCTATAGGAACGCTGTAGACCACCAATTGTAATGTTAGAAGGCTAGTCTTACGTATGGCCTGAGTTCCCGCGTTAAATGCAGATCTTCTCCCTTTCGATTAATCTGCGGCTCATAGGCTTGAATGAAAAATGCCTCTAATGTTTTTCGCGCTGCGGTATCAGTCTCCCGAGCCATTATCTCGACCTTGATATCAAAGCTCTCACCAAAATGGGTCATGACCCGATGCGCCCAAAGCACTGTTGTTTCCCGCTGCCTTTCTTTGCCGTCCAAGTGTTCTTTGATCCTGACATGGAGCGGCCGCGACGTTTCCCCGATGTATTTTTCGCTGCACAGCTCACAGGAAATCATATAGATCACACCGCACGTGGTGCAATCCCCGTCCTTTCCAGCCGGGCAAAGTTTTGCCAAAGTTTTGTTTTGCCATGACCAACCGCTCCGCTGCTTGTACTGCTCGGACTTAAATGAGCGAGACGGCTATACTATTGACTTACCGCGCTGTTTTGTTTACTAGCGAGTTTCTGGATGGGTGAGGTTCATCTGCCCTCCTCTCTCACACCCACGCGGGGGAAATTCGGGCTCTCGAATCGGTAAGTTTAAGGCGACGTTTGATCGAGTAAGCGCAAATCTTATTCGATCCTTTCAGGCTCTGAAGAAGGAGGTTTCTCCGAAACATCGGCCATAAAGAAGATACCAACCTCTTGTCGAGTACAACATCATCAGGCATCTAGATTATTACCATGCCGAGGTTTATGGAGAGTCGCACATGAAGATTGATGCGAAATATTCCTACTCAATTTCAACGACTCGTATTGGATGTATTGTCACTAAGACAAATAATCGTTGAATCCCTCCACTTTCTTCGTCGCTGTCTCGATCATCGTATTGTGCCGAACTTCATATCTCGAAAGCACCTGCGAGATCTGTGCGGTAACCCAAGGAACGATCGTTCAATACTCGACATCGAATTACGACATCTGCGCCTATCACTTCGTTCTAAAAGAGATCACATATTTTCTATGTTACGTAAGTGTACGTCTAAGGAACAGTGTTGTGCTGAATATTTGAGTGATCGCCTTTGGAGGAGGATTGTGGACGGATCGAAAATGATTTGCGATTCTATTCGATCTAATGTCAAAAATTCTTTACAAGAGAAATTCGAGAGCCTTTTGAGTATATCGCGGGGTCGAGTTAGGGAAGCATCGAGTATCACATCTGCAGGGAACCCTGGTGTTCAAACCGCTGACGTCATAGGGGAACCAGTGCGAACTGTGCCTAGAGTTACCGTGTTAGGCGATTTCACCCTCTCCGAAGATGCGCGTTCAGTTTTAGAAAAGGGCCCCAGTTTCTCGCCATCTCAATCTATATCTGCAATCATCATGCGTCAAGTTATCTGTAGTCTTCACGGACTTCAAGACCGTCTGCGACACAAAGCCAGATCTAATAATGGTGTGACCCGCGATCGAGAGGGGACCCTACCTCAAGTGACATTCCCAAGCACATTTTTCAAACAGGAAGATCCTGACCTGGCTTCTGACATAAGTTTTCGTATCTTTGCGGACGAGGTTTTCAAGTTGTTTGAAAGAGCGCGCAGGCAAAACATTCCCTCAAACCTTTCTCGGGCTCAACTACGCGGTATCAAAGAAATACGTGAATCTGTGGAATCAAAAGCGATACGCCTGTCCGTCAGTGACAAAGGAGGAGAGTTTGCCGTGATTCCTAACCAAATCGATACTTCAATGACGGAAAGTCACCTTCAGGATACGACCATTTACAACCCTTCCTCGGCGAAGGAGTTCCAAACACAGTACCGTAAGCTGAACACAGAGTGGGTAAAAGTGGGAAAAGCAGCTGGGCTGAACCCGTACTTCATAAAACGGCTGAAACTTGACACACCAAGCTGTCCAGTTCTCTATCTGCTGGTGAAAACACACAAATTTCCGCAGGGTGAAGATCTGGCTACAATCTCTCCCTCCGCTATCAAAGTGAGGCCGATTATCAGCTGCGTTGGCGGTCCTACGGACAGAATTGCGTGGTTCATGGACTGTGTATTGAGGCAACTGCTAAACTTTATTCCAGCGCATCTCCCAAACACTCAGTGTTTTTTTTGACGATTTGCGCAGCGCACAACTAAATAATTCCTGTATTATGGAATCGTTCGATGTAACTGCGTTGTACACAAATGTCAGCAACGAGCACGCAATGCAGGCAATTTTCGAACTACTCACACAACACCAAAGTTCAGTCAACACGTACGGACTATCCATTGGCCAGCTGATGTCACTCATAAAAGAGAGTCTCAGCTGCAATGTTTTTAGATGGTGTGGCCGCTATTTCAAGCAGATGAGAGGGCTGGCAATGGGACAGCGCCTTGCGCCCACTCTTGCTATCGCCTATATGGGAAAAATCGAACCTCCGGTGCTAGCCCGCCTTCCCATGCTTTATTGCAGGTACATAGATGACTGTTTCATCGTCTGTGCCACACAGGAAGAGATGGATCATTGCTTTGACATTCTGAACTCTTGGGCAGAAAGCATAAAGTTCACCAGGGAGAAACCCGTCGAAGATTGGCTGCCTTTCTTGAATGTTCAAGTCCATTTGCGTGATGGAGGATATGCTACAAAGTGGTACCGCAAACCCAACAATAAAAACATAACCGTCCATTTTCGGTCAGCACATCCATATCAAACAAAGAAAGCTGTAATAGCGAATATGTTCTGAACAGCCAGTGATGTATGTTGCGGAGAAGAGGAAAGAACGGAATCCATCCGCAGGGCTCGAGATATAGCCGATCTGAACGGATACTCCAGCGAATTTAGTTGGCGCAGGTCAAGAAACACAACGTTGCGCAATGTAGCTCAGAGTAGCTCAATTGAACAGAAAATTCCCTTCAAAGTACCGCTCATATCGGATCAACTGAGCATTTCAATCAGGAAATGTTTAAGGAAGACGGGACTGGAAAACTCCGTGTTTCTGGTCGATATCCCTCCCAACAACCTTAAAAGGCGTCTCGTCCGAAACCGCATTTATGACCGCATATGTACAACTCCCAATTGTGTGATTTGCCCGGCTGGAAAGGACCGGGAATGCACCACGTGCGGTGTGGTCTATATGATTTCCTGTGAGCTGTGCAGCGAAAAATACATCGGGGAAACGTCGCGGCCGCTCCATGTCAGGATCAAAGAACACTTGGACGGCAAAGAAAGGCAGCGGAAAACAACAGTGCTTGGGGCGCATCGGGTCATGACCCATTTTGGTGAGAGCTTTGATATCAAGGTCGAGATAATGGCTCGGGAGACTGATACCGCAGCGCGAAAAACATTAGAGGCATTTTTCATTCAAGCCTATGACCCGCAGATTAATCGAAAGGGAGAAGGTCTGCATATAACGCGGGAACTCAGGCCATACGTAAGACAAGCCTTCTAGCATTACAATTGGTGGTCTACAGCGTTCCTATAGCCTCTCCTCCTCATTCTGAGTCGGTCGAAGTGAGGCTTATCGGGCGTATCAGGTCGAAATCTCCTATCACTGTTGTGTTTTGCCATGACCAACCGCTCCGCTGCTTGTTCTGCTCGGACTTAAATGAGCGAGACGGCTATACTATTGACTTACCGCGCTGTTTTGTTTACAAGCGAGTTCCTGGATGGGTGGGGTTCATCTGCCCTCCTCTCTCACACCCACGCGGGGGAAATTTGGGCTATCGAATCGGCAAGTTTAAGGCGACGTCTGATCGAGTAAGCGCAAATCTTATTCGATCCTTTCAGGCTCTGAAGAAGGAGGTTTCTCCGAAACGTCGGCCATAGAGAAGATATACCAACCTCGTGTCGAGTACAACATCATCAGACATCTAGATTATTACCATGCCGAGGTTTATGGAGAGTCGCACATGGAGACTGTTTGCATGTTTGGAATGCTTTGTAATTTCTTCGAGTGTTGTCGCCGAAACCAGCTTATGGGCCTGCTCAGCCGGACGCCAGCAGCATCCGCTGTACTGTGCTTATCTGGGTCAAATTCCGGTCCGCAATTGCGTCTTGACATGCTTTGCGGTCGCACGCGCTCGAGTCAATCGAGTTTTCAACTCCAAAGTCGACTCTATATGGCTTTTATACAGTTTTCTCCAATTTTGTTTAGTTTCCAGTCTCTAAAACCCACCTAGAGTCAACAGATCGGCAGCTGCGGCGCTGGAAACTCTTCCGACTCAAAAGCGCGGCCGCAAAGCGTGTCGAGACGCAATTGCGGACCGGAATTGGATTCAGATAAGCACAGTACTTTGCATGGGAAGACGATTCTAGGAACGAAAAACAGGCGTGAGAACTTCTGTACTCAATCTCACATAGCGCTAACGGATTTCGGTTCATTTGCCTTAAGCTCAAGATGCCGGCGCAGCCGGGCCCCAGCGGCTGAAACTGTACAGTAGTGTACCTACTTGCTATAACGATAAATTTATGAGATGCTGAAGAATTGCTAGAAATTACGATTCATTACTCTGAGATGTTTGAAATGTAAAATCAATGCAATATAGTTTGCGACCTTGTCTAATATTCAAAGTATTCATGCTGAATATTCGAATATTCGAATAAACCGAATATTCCACTTCTTTGAATATTCGATCATTCGAATAAACGAATATTTCACTTTTTTGAATATTCGAGTATTCGAATAACCCGAATAATCCACTTCTTTGAATATTCGAATATTCGAATTATTAGAATATTCGAATTTTATTCGAATAAACGAATATTCGGGCAACACTCTACTGCACGCCGATAGCGAAGTGGGCTCCGCAATCGCACCTCGCTGAAAAGCCTGTTGCCGCGTCTGCTGAGCGTTGACGCCGCGTAGGTGTTTTTCAAGACACCTACGCGACCTCGCTGCGAAGCCCCCGAGGCGAGTCGAATATAATTGCCCTCACCATAATAAGGGATACCGAGTAGTTGTTTTTTAAGCAACACATCGATATAGCTGATGATACAGCTTTCCAGTTTTCGCCAGTCACCCATTTTACACGTTTTCCTCGGTTACGGGAGATCTCACAAGTGAACACGGCTGTCCCCTCAGTCTCTGCCCGCAGCGAGACGAGCAGGATATTCTGCTGTCCGACCATCAATGCGATGACTAGGCATGCATGGTATGGATTCGCTTACACTGTCTGCAAACTCTCGCGCAGAGATCCGGCTGGCAGCATTCGTCAACGGTTTCGGGTTTTAGCCTGCCTTTGGCTTAACTGTAGGGTGTTGAGAACGGATTTAAAAGTTCCTAACAAAGAAAAAACTAATATCCAAACAAACAATGAAGTGGATGTGTGAAAATATGCGTTTTCGCGGAAAAATCGCTAAAATGAAACGATTTATAATAAGGAACGTCGATAAATAAAGTAATTTTGCTATGTCTCGGCGTTTTTTCAGTGTTTATTCTTATTTTTACGTATGAAACCGTGAAATAATTAGTGGAGCCTTCTATTTACCGAACCAGAACTTCAACGCTTATAACTTTACCTTTGAGTAATGTTCTTGAATAGAAGATTGCATCGTGCGATTACAGTTTTAATAATGGTTCGAATATACTCGAAGTGAAAATGAATGAACCTAACCCATATAATACATTCATGGGCGTTTATGAGACCGTTTATCACTCTACTGGTGTTCAATTGACTTCTACCAGAAATTTTGAAGAAGGTGATATGAGATTTTAAAAACCGCGCGCTCTTATCGAATTTCGAGCGTGGGAAAATCGCGGTTGCGCTAACAGAAACAGAAAGTAATATATCTGCTAACATATCGTCTCTGATGGAATTACGTGCGTCCCCAGGAGCAGCAACGACAAGAGGAGATAGCCGCTGAGATCGCGCGCTTCAACGGTCATCACATTTTAGGAGGCGTTCAGCCCACCACTCGGGAGTGCAAAAATTGTTTGGATTTTCTGGCGAGTAGACTCGCTCATTGAGTATCCGGAAACTGCTAAAAATCATTTTGAAATTTCCCATTATATTTGAACTGTATTCTACCAAAACTCAATTTGCAGCTGTACACTTGTATTCCTCACGACTTCACTTATGTGAAATACTGAACCAACCGTTATTGTATTTTTCCACTGCATGCCCAATCTCCTGTTTTTTTCTGTGATGGTGAAGCGCCCCACGATTAGTTGATAAAAAAATTGTTTTCATCCGCCTTCTGTACCAATTTTTCTTGTTCCCGTCATTAGCAAAAAAAACTATTCGTGTCATTTCAAATCAGAAAGCATTGTTTATAGAAGCTCGTTTAACCAAACTTTTTGACGGATCAAAAATTGTTCCTAATTCTTTTTCAAGTATAGCATTACCAACTTTAATCCATTCAGTCCTTATCATTTAGGTTTGGAATGAGTATCAAAGTCAGTGTATGCACATAATTTTATTCGCTATCTATTCTTTAATCAATTAGTTTACTCATACATTTTGTTCGGTGTTTTTTATTTCATTTATTTTTCAAGCGATTCATTTTTTACATCTCTCCAAGTGTCTTTTCCCTTTTCTAGAGTTTTTACCTAGTTACCATTGATTTTCAAACAGCTATGCAGTCATGTTTTTTAATGATTTTGTTTTTATTTTATTTCATTTTGTTCAAGTATTTTCTGAGTGCAATTCTAAATTTTATTGAGCTATAATATTTTGATTTTCGCCACGCGGAATAATGTTGTGGCCACATTTTAATTATCTATCTATTAAGAGAAACTTAATCTATATTTGTGTCATGCAATCCACCCATAATTTGATATCTGAAAGTTTAACTTGGACTGTAATGGATTCTACGTCATTCCATGCCGTTAAAAACCCGCTTCACAGCCAAGTGCATCACATTGTCTACCGAAATCAGTTCCCATAACCCTAATCTCATCGATTATGACGGTTGGGTGCCTCCGCGATGTCAGTTGGGGTGCTGCAACCCCATCCACGAGTGTGCCTCATTTCTCTGCGCTCCAGCGCTCGGGCTGGGCGGCGGGTGAGAGGCATGCGGCGAGGAGAGTGCGCGACGACGGTGGGAAAATGCCGAGCGACGCATGTTCACGTGTGAGATCTCCTTAGACCCGTTTTCCTCGGAAGCCTTTGCTTTTAAATGGTACTCGAACGACTTGTTTCTTTATGTATTTTAGCTTTCCAAACCCATACGAATGCGAAAGTCGCCAAAACGTAATCCAAATAAAATTCCATGCTCATCAAACACAAACTGTATACATCTAGCTTTGATACTTGAATGTAGAAATCTCGGCGTTGAAAAATAGACATATAATCTGAATTATGACTTAAAGGCAGTGTTCAGGATGAGAATCGTTTTTCTGCTTGTCCGCCTATCTTGAGGATGGTTCCATGCTGATTCCAATGATGTTTTTGGAATCGTACAAGACCTTCTAGGAACGCAGTTATGGTCCCTCAAAAATTGAGCTAGGGAAGCATGGTGGACGAGTTGTCCGAGGCTTGTAACTTCCGTCTTCTGCAGCCGATGTACGCGAGCTGATCTGAGTAAAGGGAGAAGTTGAGAATGAAGGGAAGAACGGGGCTATTGATCGGAAACCATCGCTCATATCACAATCTCAAACATTCATTTGTTCACGTCGGTGGGCGTGGAAAGTGCATGTGGGGTGTGACGAGCTGGCAGGTGTCCAACTTTGGGGCCGTGGGGGACCGTTCCGAGCTCATTTTTCTTAGTTTTTTCAACATTAGGGTTGCGCTAGGCCCCGAAGCTGCCAGTCTCCACTAAAAAATCACATATGGTTTTTATCGTGGACACTGCCTTTAACATTTTGATCTCAGACGTTCGCCGTTGTCTACAGGACACGGATGAGATGTCACCTCACGCAATGTTCACTGTAGACATCCGAAAAGGGCAGAGATCGCCCCTCGAAAACTGCCCGTCGCCCCCCTCCATGGTGCCGTAGACAACCTATCCGCGGAAACGCTTTCGCTGTAGACATCCCATCGGAGGAGAGTCTCCATCCAGGATTCCGCGTTCACATCCTATGTACATTCCGTAGACCTAATATTACCATCCCAGTGAAGCATCAGCAGCCTTATGAAGTCAACAATCGAAATTCGAAAACTTCGTAAAAAGCGGTTTCAAATATTATTCGAAATTCGATTATTTCGAAAACAGACTCGAATAATATTCGAAATTCGAATATTTTAAAGAGCATATTCGGATTTTCGAAATTCGAATAATCGAAATGCACAATCATCATTTCATTAGAAGTTCTTTTTTTCTGATAAACCTTTGAAAGCACACTCTATCAAGGCACCATCTTGACCTATTCACCCCACACCCGAATTGGGGTTCTCACGCGATTGGATCGTGCGAAATATTGCGTCACCGTACAAGGTGCTCCATCGGAGGGATAGGCTGGCTTGAACGGCCAGCCAACGCCAACCGTTTTTCTCTCGTTTTGCATTTATTATGTTGCTGTCCAAATAGGGACAGTGCCAGGGTTTTAGTTTCCAAAACCCTCCCGTTCCAGAGAAACAGTTACTTGAAATACGGGCGGGAGCGATTGAGCTCACTATTCTACAATGACTACTCTAGAAACATTAGTTTGGAGTGGTCTTCGCGGCTTGAAAGATTTGGTTCTGCTCAGGCTTTGTAATTACGATTTGCGAGTTACGAGGAATTTGAAAACTTACAATCTACGATTTACCAAATTACAAAATTCAGTCACGCGCGGCCCTACGCGACGCGGCATGATCGATATTAGAGGTCGTTTACACTTCCGCCGCCATGCGGCGCGGAGAGGCGCATTTCTGTAGCGCGTCGTTTATAGTTTCGCGGCTCAGCAGCGCGGCGAGGTGTAATGCTATATTATCGATCGTGTCGCGCCGCGTGATCAATACTACAGTAATGCACTTGGCCGCGCCGCTTGGCGGCGTAAGTATAAACGACCCTTAACATTGATCACGCGGCGCGGCACTATCGATATTGTAAGATTGCACTTAGCCGCGCCGCTTCGATGCGGAAGTATATACTACAACTTAGAGGATCGCAATACGCCGCGCCTCTTTGCGGCGGGAGTATAAACGTCGCATAAGATCAATGGTACACATTGTCGCTGCCATGAGCGGCAGTCATGGCATTTAGCACAAATACGGGACCAGCATCGGAGCAATGGCACTGGCCGTCGTAGGAAGTTGTCGCGCGTCTGTCGCAGCGACGTGTCGTGGAGGGCTCACATACTGCAAATGTGCCTATTCCTGTCGTTGCCACTGTCACTGTGCAGCGCACTGCGACAGCGACAGATTTAAAGGGCGGGAGACGATCGCTGTCGCTGTGCAGAGCGACGCGACCTCGTGTCGCAAAACTATGACATTTGCCTGACGCCCTTTTCACACCTTTGCTCCCGCGTCAAATACCGCTTCTTACTTAAAGGCAGCATACACGCTAAAAACGACATCGATTTTACCGCATAAATTGAAGGTTTGGTGGTTCTAGTTTGAGAAACTAATGGAAAAACCCGAGAAAATACTCGATTTGGTGAAGAAATAACCAGTTTCTTTTTGTATGGAGATTGAACGTGGACGAGGTTCCCTGCATTAGGGAGGCGTGGCTGGACGAGTTTCCACGTTCATTCGTTGTTAGGTGGGTTGTTATGCTGAAATGCGCATTTGTCGATTCCTCGTCATCAGCTGTGAATTTCCTAGCCTTCTCTGTTCTTTTCCTGTTTATAATTTTTGTAGAATATTGCCTACCGCGATTTCTTCTTTTAGAGTGGCTTGGTTTATTTTCAGTATTATCAATGTTAGGGTGTTGCAATTCCCACGAAATCTCTAATGCTTGTCTCAATCCGTTGATTTGCCGAAATTCCTCTTTGCTTTCAATATCTCATTGAGTTATGCTAGTGTCTTGCAGGCATATCGATGTAAGAAATTTCCTGGGTTATGAAACTATCGATTGCGGCCTGCCATCCACGATTACGACGCCACCACCCTCTTTGGTAAGTACTCCGACACTGGCAGCGGTCTCTTACGGGAGTCGGCTGGGAGTCCTAGCCCCATCAGCTATAGGACTCCTGTTTGCCTCATGTAGGAGTCCTATCTGTCTCCTGTAGGAGACCGAACCTTGCACGGTAGTTGAACAAAATCTCATTTTGGAGGGAATTTCAAATAACCTTTGCCAGAATCAAGCCAAACACGCCTAGTTTTTGTTTTGCTCAAACTTGAAGCATGAATTTCATGCTTCCCACCAGGGCTGGATTTTGTAATTTCGTTAATCGTAAATCGTAATTTTTCAAATTCCTCGTAACTCATAAATCGTAATTCGTAACTGATAATGAGTAACAAGCCCACACATTAGCCAAACCTGATTCGATGAGGGAAACACTTCAACACTTCAGTAATGAGGTGTTCTCATATCAAAGGTATGATTTAGTTCTGCAATCGCGTTTAGTCCGCAAAGTCTCATTATCACAATCATAGAAGCGAAGCGGTTGTTTTTAGAATGATTCTAGTTGAAATTTTCAAATACAACCGCTTCGCTTCTACGATTGTGATAATGAGGACTGAACGCGGTTGCGGAACTGAACTACAGGTTGTTCTGAACAGTACATACTTGAAGAAATTCTCAGGGTACATATGTACCTGGAATAAAAACGACTTAAAGGCAGTGGTCACGATGAAAAACGTTATCGAAAAAACTACAAAAATCAGCCTAGATCAAAAACAGCTGAAAAACTATGAAGGTAGCGCGGTGAAAAACGGTCTACAAATAGAGTTTCTAGGGCCCAAAGAAGCTAGTTCGTGCACACGTGCACAGCGATGACGAAACAGATCGCAGTCTCATGCCGAGCAGTCAAAAATCATCGACATTCAGAGGACAAAATAAATGCAAATTTAACGAATAAAAACAGTTGAATAATGAAAGCATCACTTCAATCAATGTTTTTGACTAGATGTGTACATAAATTCGAAGGTTCATTGATTGACATTCAATTTCAAGCTAGCTGATGTTCTTGATATAAGAGGTCATCGATGCCGATGATGTGGAGAGGGCTCGTCCACCATCAAAAGACAAGAAAGTTCAGGTTTCAAATTCGGCCCAAAACAGTGGTTTTTTCGCGATTTTTTCTTATAGGTCCTACTACTCTAGACCCAGGAAAGGATTTGGAGAGAAAAAGTCGACAAGCATATTTGATCGCGACCACTGCCTTTAAATAGACAAAAGTTAAATTTCAGGCTTTAACAAATACCAAACCTGTGCCACATTCTGCCCTACTTTTAAATTCGAAAATATAAAGAATCATAGCTCTACCAAACACTTTTCAATGGAAGCCAAGGAGAGAAACACTAAGTTGAGAAAAAATTACAGTTCGAGAGTTTAAAGCTATCTGTTAAAAGTTCAGGCTAAAAAAGCTGCCCGTTTTTTTGACAGAATTGTAAGCTTTGGGTCCCTCTAAGAAAAGTAAGAACGGAAGTACGACGAAAAACGGCTAAGGAGTGGGTGAAAATCTCGTGGAACAGCTAGCCCATTGGGTCACCCCGCCCACGTCATATAACAGTTGTCACAAGTTCATTTCACTAGAGGAACTGGCACCGAATTTTTGAATATTCTTTGTGCCGAAAGAGGTTAGTAACCAGACATGGACATTTAACCATATTATTCTTCAAGAGTTTTTGGTCCACGAAACAGAATACAAAGAAGTCATTCACCTAAGAATTTCAAATCTCAAAACCATTTGCGGCGTTTGGTTTGACGTTTTGTCCGCAGTGCACAAAACACACCCACAAGTGTCAATGATTATTCAATAGGCGTTTTAAAACGATTATTTAATAGGTTTTTTAAGCAGTTTTTTCTTCGGTTTTGAGTGTTCTGTGGGGACTTCTCCCCATTAACGTCTACTTGGTGGACTTATCCACTCAAAACCATCGAAAACTAGAAGAATAAGGTTTTTTTAACGTGAACACTGCCTTCAAGAGAAAGACCCTTGCATGAGGGGCCCCTATAAATGAAATATACATTTTCAAAACCAATTTCGATGCAGAAACAGATTCTCCCTCTTTATATGCGAAGCGTTACTCTGAGTAGAGTTGCAAGCGTTCATCCCCATAAATATAGGGTTGATGGAGTGGAGATAACCGATGAAGAGTGGTGAAGGTTGCGTAGGGTTCTGAAATGCAAAAATGTGAAGGTTCCCTCAAAATCGCGGGTTTCGAAAACAGACAATTACCTGACCTATTCTTTTCTTTCGCATTTAGAATTGCCAGATTCTAAAATTTTAAGATATTTCATAACTTTTTCGAAAAGGTTGGCGACTTTACAGCCGTCTTTTTTTCTTTTTTGAAATGTATCGAAACGAGCTTCAAAATTACTTTACCTCTCAAAGCTTGATTGTCTTTGAAGACAGAAATCTATCAATGTTTAATTCGGGAACCTCGCAAAACTCTTCGTCGAATGGTGTTTTCAGGTGAGAAAAATAATTTGACCATCCCTCAGCAGATTTTAATTCACGGAATACCAGATTTTCTACTCGTCACTTTTGAACCACTGATGGCGGACGCGTGGTGGTTGTTTTCGAAATTTCCTTAAAATTCTGCAACGAAGTGTATTTTGAGTTCCAATCTATTTGCTCCATAGGCCAGCATGTAGAGAACAGCCCTGTGCTATTTTATTTCGCTATGACCGACGGGAGAGGAGCTCTCTACACACAGAAGGGGGAGTTGTCCCGTTCACGCAGTTCGACACGACACACCACTCAATGCAATCGAAGTGGTCCCGAGTGGAATTAGAGCCGCAAACGGCGAAAAAACTCCTCCCTCGGTGCGTAGGAGCCCCTATCCCTTGATCGACACCACTGCTGCTGACTGAGCTCTGGGATAGTGAGGGAAAGGCTTTACCGAAAGTTGAAATTAAAAAGATAAATAAAATTTTAGGACTGCAAAAAAAGTGTCAAACTTAACCATGCTCTAGACAGCAAATTTCAAATCTCGGAGGTTTCTAGACCCCGAGTTGCACCGAATAGGAATCGGAGCCGCCTGACAGTTCGGTTCATTTTTCAATCTCTGGCCACTGTTGTTGCTGTTCGGGTGAACGGGAGGAGCGTGGTCAGCAACAGAAGCCGTCTCGCAGATTGAGACGAGAACGAGCCGAACTGTCAGGCTGCTGGGAGCCGAGAATAGCCTCAGTTGTGCTCTCAAGCGCATTTTCACGGTTTGTTACGATTTTTTACGAATCGTTACGATTTTAGGCCACAATTTCGTAAATCGTAAATCGTAAAAAAATTGCCAAAAACGCCCGTAATTCGTAAATCGTAAATCGTAATTCGTAATTACGCACAGCCCTGCTTCCCACTGACAAACTTGTCAGTAGCAAAGATTACTTACTATTAGGGATAAAGCCCCAATAGCGACCCTCCTTCACCTATCATGAAGGAGGGAATTCAATTCTTCAAAGCACCCAATCAATCAATGACGGGTGCGCCTTTGTGAACCTGCAACGGCCGAATCGGCTCTCCACCCTACGCACAAGCGCATCGGAGGCAGCGCGGGTTTGATCAATCGTTCAACGTGTGTGGTCCCGGTCAACTACCGTAGCTGTTTTGTGGTTTAGGTGACCCAATCGAAGCGATGCGACACGATGTCCTGTGGGAGACCGCTTCTCTCTAGTTCGGTCATCCATAGTGAAAAACAGCCCCTGTAAGTGACCTTGATCGTCGTTTTCTCCCGTGGGAGACCGCTACCAGTGTCGGAGTACTGTTATACCCGAAATTTTCACGATGTATCTTTCCTTCTCTTATTTTCCTGGGTTGTGCTGTATAAAGGTCTAGCTTGAATCTCTTGTAAAAGCTGAATCAAGTTTTACAGTGTAACGGCAAAATGGGCGGGAAAGAGAAAATTCGTACATGTTGTAATGGTGGATGGATAAATCTCCCAGGTCGAACAAATCAGTTTAATGTGCCAATCTCCTCCGTGATTGAAAATTTTGCAATCAAATCCGATACCTCTCTGTTTTTGGTTAAATGTTTTTTTCTTAGATCGTTTTCATACGTATATAAACTGGGTAGTTTTAATGAGTTCTCGATTTCGATTATCACTTGCAGTGGAGCTGTAGACCTCGGTGAAATAACTAGTGAGCAGAACGTTCTGATGAAAAAATGACCGCTCCCTGCTGAAATAATCGAAATCAAGAGCATACGAGAAATGTCTCACTAGTTGGAGTTAAAGCTAGAGTTAGGCTAGGTAGTTAGAGCTAATACGGAATCAGAGAACTTTTGTTGCATGCAATTCTCAAAGGCTGCTGTTACCTAAAAAAATTCTGTCATTTTGGGGAGACCGTGAAACTGCCGTGATAGCATTATTTCAGAAACCGAGCAGTGGTTCTTGAAAAAAAAACAGCGCTAATAATGGAGAAACAGCTGCCCGCCCTTAATATTAAGACATAATGGCTGCTTCGGGGCTTCTGTTTTCGTGCCCGCAAATGAGGGAAAAAGTCGATAATTTTATCAGGTTGATTTTCATAATTCTAGAAAAGAGACCGTCGTTTTTTTGTCGCATAGACGAAACGGTAGTTGTAGTTTTGAATGTAAATTATCCTTACATATTAAGTACAATATGCGAAATTTTCCTCAAAAGCATAACTTTGTTTGGATGGCGAACGCTCGTGCCAAAGGCAGATATTGTATTCGAGGAGCCGATCGGCCGATACGTCCAAATTGGTGTGTTGCAGCTGTAATCGCTAACGGGCTGGTGAGCCACCCTCTAGGTTTTGGCCATAGGTTGGAGACCTAGGGTTTCCATAAATTCTTATCAGTTTTCAAGTTTGGAACATCCTATGACTTCATTTAGGCAGGCAGGAACCCTTTCGTTAGCGAGAATTTGACGCCGGTGGGAAATTCTTGTAGCACCTCCCCCCCCTCCACACAGTGGGTCGCGATGTCCAAGCTTAGCTTGTCTAGGCTAAGCTTGGCGATTGAAACAGTGAGATTGCGAGGTGTTGATTCACGGAATCTCAAAAAATTGTCATCCCCATTTCAAGGTCTCTTCTAATCGCTCCCGTAGAATTCAAAACCCATTTCCGCACACCGCAACGCTGGCAGCGTGCCAACAGGGGGCCTAACAGCAAGTTCAGACATTTTGTCAGTGCCTTGCAGAGAGTGATCGAAGACATGGTCATGAAAGGTATAGGCGACGTGTCGCCGTTCTCTGAATTCGTTTATTGGTGTGGAGAAAATCCATGCTGTGCAGATCCAGGTGGAGATCACACATGGTATGTTTACTTCTATTCAACTGTCACCCTTTGATCGTTTCGGCTTGAGCACACAAAGCCCATGTACAGTCGGCACGGATCGCACTGATACTTTGCGTCCCTTATTGGGCCTTGGCGCAAACTCGGTGCGAATGTTTCAACCCATTCACGACCACACCGAATTTAGGATGACTGTGCGTTTGGACCGCGTGCAATATTGCATTACCGTATACCGTTTCCCACCGGTGGGACACGCGAACTCGAGCGGCACGCCACCGAAAATCGACTTAAGTTTTTCGCATGTTCATAATGAAGCTTGCAATTGAGCAAAGATTACACCAGGATTTCCGCTCATGGAACTTTCTATCATGAGAAACAACTGTCTGAAGTCACGGCAGTCTTAAGCGGGAACATGATTTTGCCACTGCTCCGGTTTTATTCAATTAGAGGAGCTTCTTCGGATACGATTTAGAAACCTGCTATCTGCTCACAAATTTTGCATTGTGTAGGTTTGGTCATGGTGGGTAAAAAAGTTTAGGTTGAAGAAAATAGTTGTTTCGGGGTCGTGGTAGGTGTTAGCCATGGTAGTGGCACGTTTCAGGTGAACTCAGGTTACTTGCTGATAAGTTAATAAATGGCAGTAAAAGAAAAAACAACTCATGATACCCTTGGAAATTGTTTTTTGCAAAGATTTTTTCGTTATGAGCCCCGCTGTTCTCACAAAAGGTTGATCATTGTGCCATACTGGAGCTGCCTACGGACCACGACTTCCGTAGTCGAAATTGAACTAGTAAATATATTGAATATGAGAAAGTTTGGAAATTCGTCCTTGTGGCAGAGGCATCGATTTGAAAATCTTTTTGAGAGAAATTCGTCCTTGTGGCAGAGGCATCGATTTTAAAATCTTTTTGAGGTTAGCTGAGCAAATTCGAGCATCGTCTCGATATGTTTTTCAGGGTGCTTATCATTAATACGTCGTGCGGTGTAAAATTTTCGAAGGTAAACGATAGACTGCGTTTATGAGAATTAGCCTACGGTAATCCTTCCAAAGGAGACAATCGATTCGTGATCAAACACCTCAGGAAATCCCGCGATTCCTCTTAAAGTTGCCGCGAAATATAAAAGGTCGACCGGCTACGTTGTAAGTTCCGAATTCGCCGCTGAATTCCCGGGAGATCATTAACAAATCTCTTGTTTGTGTTCAGTATCTCAAATAACCCCAGGTCTAAAGTTTCGGCAAAAATTGACCACTGCAGCTCACGCGCGGCTGCGCTGCGTATCATCTGATTCAGCTCCACTGTTGCAATCAAAAAATAAGCAGCGTCGCCGCGCGCCCTCGAAGCAAACCGTCGTAACACTCCCTGTGTTCGGGAAGAGAAAGTAGGGCTCATTTCTGACCCATTAGCTTTTTGAGCCTGATGAGCTGGGTGTGCTGTCGAGGCTCCGGAACTGACATGGGATGTGGAAGAAAATTTTTTTTCGCTCACATCGACATGATAAAAAATATAGCAAAATATGCCTAAAAAGTTTGTTGAGCGGAAAAAAGCAAGGAGAAAAAACCGTACGTGTTCTACATGATGTTCGTCATGACATGTCAAATTTCAGGGGCCGTATCCCATTCTTACCCGGTCGGATATGAGGTGGCTCCGCCTTGAACGTCATTGGCTAATTCGACCTGAACAGTTCCCGTTGCTATCCCTGATATTCGGGGATAAAATGGCATGCGGTCCCAGTGTCGAGAGGGGACTCCCCCTCTTATGACCGAATACCCCTTGAAACATACTGCTACCCTCCCAAATGTTCATCTGTTCACTTTTGCTCGATTCTTGAAGGTCCGAGTGATGAGCTGACGACATTCCTACTGTTCTTTCCGATTTCGAGTACGACAGAACAGTTTGTTGCAAGGTGAACGGCCTGCGCCTGATTAACTCACCAAAACATCGCGCCAACCAAGAGTTTCGATCCTGTCTAAAAATATTTACCAAGAAAAGAAATGAGGAGGCTAAGACGAGAATTTCTCACATATATAAGAATTCATAAGAAACATGGTCGAAAATCCGAGGGCGGCCCCCTTTATTGTCGTTCTCTAGGCCGAAATTCGGTCCGCATTTGCGGACTAAGGCTATTTCATCATGCGACACGTGATAATCGTGCTAGGACCACTTGGTCCCGGCACGACTCACCCTTCTCCCAGCAAGATTACCACGTGCCGCATGGTGCAACAGCCGTAGTTCGCGATTGTGGACCAGAATTTGGCTCTTAGAACGATAGTACCACCCCATCACCGGTTACAATTCTCAACTATGATATATACACTTAGTTAATTTTTAAGAGAAACACTTTCTCAGGACCTGGTCTAGCTTGGAATTCTACCTGAATACATTGTCAGTGTTCTGTGATACATTAACGCGCTCCCCAGCTGATCGATGGTCAAAGAAGCTCTATTACATACCGGGTGCTAAAAACGTTTTGTGATTAATGTGGATCCTGCTTGCGAAGTGAAATTTTAGAAGCGATTCTGGTGGCAGCCGATGCGTCACGAAGATGAACCTCGCTTGCAATCACGACATTCCAGAGCAATCGGAATTTTACCTTTAAAGGCAGTGGTCGCGCTCAAATATGCTCGTCTTCTTTTCCTCTCTGAACCCTTTTCTGGGTATAGAGTAGTAGAACCTATAAGAAAAAATCGCGAAAAAACGCTGTTCTAGGCCAAATTTGAAGCCTAAACTTCTTTGCCTTTTGATGGTGGACGAGTCCACCCCACATCATCGGCATCGATGACCTCTAGTATCAAGAACATCAGCTGGCTTGAAATCGAATTTCAATCAATGAACCTTCGGATTTATGTACACATCTAGTCAAAAACGTTGGCTGAAGTGCTTGCTTTCATTGTTCAACTGTTTTATTAGGTAAATTTGCATTTATTTCTTCCTCCGAGCGTCGATGATTTTCAACTGCCGGGCATGAGACTGTGATCTTTCTGTGCACGTGTGCACGAACTGGAAGTTAGGGTCTTAATAACTCTAATTCTAGCCCGTTTTTCACCGCGCTACCTTCATAGTTTTTGAGGTGTTTTCGATCTGAGCTGATTTATGTAGTTTTTTCAATAACGTTTTTCATCGTGACCACTGCCTTTAAGGGGTACGTGATTTTCTGTTGTATTCCTGTATTCTACTTTTAAGAATCGCTCTGGTTTTGAGCGTAGGTCTTGTTTTGGTAGTTTGTTTTTTTTTGCGTTTGCGAATACATCCTCAACAGCTGCCTATAATTGCTCTGAACGAAGCCATTGGTGTTTTGAAAATTCAGGTATAGGTGAGGGTAATGAGTGAATCGTGGGGTCTTTTCAAAATTGTTTCCAGATCTGGCTTGGAGCTTGTATTCAGGGGCTATTGAGGGTGGTGGCAGGGTCGGGCAGGGTTGCCACTCGGCGCAACAGGGGGGGGGTCGTAAAAATTCAGCAAAATTTTTGAATAAAAATGACAATTTGGGAAAAGGGTCGTGAAATTAAAAAAAAGAATTTTCTCGAAACCAGTAGATAAGCCAAAATGAGGTAGTAATGATCGTCCTCCGATAGTAAGATTGCAGCTGGAGAACAGCTTTGTCTGCAGAGGCCGTCATGAAATTTTACGTCACGGTGGGTATACAGTTCACCTCCGCACTGCTGTTCAGTTTGCAAAGTGCACGCTGATTGCGAAAGCGTGCTGCGGCGCTGCTGATAAGGGTTTGCACTTCAGGGCCGACTTTTGGCTTAATCCCTCTTTGTGGGCAGCACGTGCTGCCAATGAGGAGGGGTTAGAATTCAACATGCGTTGGCAGCATGTGCAGCTGGCAACGAGGTGTTCAGCTCGATGTCAGCCCTGGGATGTTACCCCAATTTAGCTGTCGTCCAACCCCTCGAGTGCGTGAAATGAAGGTAGTTTTTCAGAGTATCATATCTGATCAAGCTTTTGCTTAGAATGATGCTTTTGAGGTAAAGTAAAAGGTGTGTTTTATTTTTTTTGATGGTCTAAAAGTTTTCAGTAACCAAACGGAGGAGCTTAGGAGTGGAAAGTAGGATTCGGAAACAGAAATGCGTATTAACAAAGAAAGTTCATGTAGACTGGTTTCATCCGGAAGCGCGGCTGGAGACACCGGGACAAGACAACGTGAGAACGGATTCAGTGCGAACGGCTCTCACTGGGAATGAGTAGATTTTGGTGAATTCGTGAATGTAACATCGGCATGAATCCTGATGAGACTTCGCGTTCACTGTTGAAGGTTGGCGCAAACTTGGTGTCATATTCTGTAACATAGGAGCGCCGAGTTTGCGCCAACCTCCAATGGGGAACGCAAAGTCTTCAGGATTCATGCCCCGCCCGAACATTGTGCAGTTGACAGATTGGGGGGATATCGTTGTTATGTTGTACTGAGATACCGGCGCGGCCAGACGACGCCTTGGTAGGTTTTCTAAGGCGGTGCCGATACGTGCTCCTACGCTATGAGTTTACGTTGTAGATTAGTGAAAACCACTGAATCTTTTTGCGTTGTAGTCAGGGTCGAACGGGCCGCTTTTTGGACCTCAGCAGAGCCACGACCCCCCTTCATCACGGAATTTTCCGAATTTTTTGCGACCTCCTCTTTAGATTTTCGTATTTATGTCAAAGATCTAGCAGCCCCCCCCCGAAATTTCCATTTCTGGGCTGCGAACTCCACGACCTTCTTCACCACCAGGTGAGGAAACACAATCGCTTCAAAAACTACTTGTAGTCAAGTTCTACCACGGCGTTGCAACTGAACTCGTCGGAGTTACGACCCTCCATTGTGTTCTAGACTGAAAAAAATTATGGAATTTCTGCCAGCCCCTTTTTTGCTGGGAATTTTGTGAAATTTTTTTTCAACGACACCTCACCCGGACTTTTTGAATTCCTTTTTCGGCCCCGATATTCTACGACACCACACCCACACTCGTTGTGACCGGTCACAACTCCGCTTGAGTGTGATAGAAATTTCCTTCATTTAAACAGAATCACGACATCATTTGACGAATACATGCAACATGTGCACCTTTAACGGTAAATACAAATTATGCCCCTTCCGTGGGTGCTCGAGAGGGGAGAGGCCGTAGGTACATGGAGAATGAAAAATTCGAGAGCCTCATCGTGGTTTTCTGTTCATAGAGGAGGTCATTCTTCTCTCAGCGTCCTGCATCTGGCCCGACCGACACTGCCGAGCACCCGGCTATATGATTGGGAGATTTTTCAGTAGGAGGGTCAAGCCGGCCATTGCCTCAGGCATCGGTGAGCTACCTATCGCAGTGTTGGTTGTGGTTGGTGCACAATGCGTTGGCGCGAAGTTGGTGTACGTAACAATTAACGCAAGCATCTGCCAGAGGAAGCCACGATCGACACTGCGAATCGTTCGCGTCCACCATACCTTCTTCCTTATAATCGGAACTGTAAAAAAACCATCCCTTCCCAAATTTTTGTTTTTAATTACAAAATATTCGCGAATTCCTCCGCGACTGCTCATTAACCCTTTGAGTTTCACAATACGCTTGCAAATCTGATCTAGCGGTGGCTATTTTGGCAGTCATGTTGGCACACATAAAATTATTGCATGTATGGTTGACGCGCAGTCTTTCAATGGTTCGGTGTATTCTCTCGCGGTTCGCGTCACCAAAAGTCTGGGCCTACGCCGAGCAGTCTCCTGTGCGTTTACGTCTTTGGCTTGATACACCGAACCGAAGAACAAAGTTGCGGTTTTTTGTCTTTCTCATTGAACAATATCTGTTCAGGGTCTCATCACCACTGGAATACGGAGCTGATTCAGGTGAAGGCGCTGCCTAAGGGACCAAAGGGAGTCCAATGACGATATGTGATCCCTATTGAATGTTTTCTTGTTTGCTGTTATTGATAAATTCGGTACTAGCTGTTTGCAGAGTTCTTTAAGATATATATTAGACAACTTTATTTCGAAAATGCTTGTTTTTAGAGCTTGACTAGATCAAGTACTAGCCGCACGGAATGTAGCTCCGGCAACCCGGCTCTCTCATTGACCTTCGTGGAGCCACTGTCCTTTTGTGAGACGCTTGTCGTTACCTGGAAATTTTTTGGTATTAGGTAGTGCCGACAAAGAACTTCCAAAAAAGAAATTTGCAGTCGAAATCGGGAAAAGTGGTAATCACCAAGCTGACAGTTAGCTAGTGTAACCGCGCACTATTTGTAATTGCAAACATCTTTTCATGTAATTCTTACCTACCGTCTCTATCGAAAGCAGTGTCCGCTCCGCAGTCGCGAACAGCCACTACCGTGACACCCAACACGGCCAAATCGACGACTTCCAGGCACCAGCACGATTATCTTCGTCGGGTGACGGCAACTGCGGAGAGCAATTCCGTGCTGAAAAGGACAGAAGTTTCGATTATTATTCCACGACCCTCGTACTGTTCAAGCCGAAAATTATTTTCAAATATCTTTGACTGAAAAAAAAACAAATTAACAGTTCTCATTTTTTTCCGCCGCAATAGCTATTGAAACCCAAATAGCTTGTGGTGCCGGATGAATAAGGGCGTACTCAATGTTAGAATGGCAACGCTGACACCAAATGCTCAGCAACTCCGCGACCTTTCGGTGCCCGAAGCCGCGTCAGGTTTCGATCCCACCCCTAGACACATTGCTCGGGAAAGTGTCGCCGGTCGCTGCAACTGTGCAGAGCCATGAACTCGTTGAAACCCTCAGGCATTAGCCGAATTTCGTCGTCACTGACCTGGAATTTCCATCACCTCACGACTATCTCCGCTGCAGCACAAGCCCGTCGAAACCCTGCCAATGCCCCAATTAGACTCCGAGCTAACATACAGCTGCGAATAAATTAGTTCTCTATTTAATACCTTACGTCGCTGACGCCCAAACTCGCCCAGTTTGGACGAGTTACACACGCGTCACCGTCATGGTTACATTAGAATTCTAAAGGTACTATATACCCTCTACTTTGGAGCAGAGCCTATTTTTTTGCCTGCGTGCCTGTATGGAGCGAATGCATGGACAGTGAGTATGGGGGGGGGAGGGGAGAAGCAGCATACGCGCGCAAACGCACGCCATGGATCACAACAAATGTCGATCCCTAATAGATGGTACAATAGACCACAACGGACAAAAGCGTTGGGTTGGTTTGAGATTTGCACTATGCGCACCTAAAAGCGGAGACTCGGTTCCAAGTTTTCCATTAGTCAGGGAGAGAATAACTGATGCTTTTGAGTGGGTTATTGATTTCTTTGCTCCTTTCACGTTCTTTTCTAGTAGAGAGTTTACGGGTATTAGAGTTGAGAGTCTAAGGTAAACGGAAGGCTTTTCAACGTATCCGAGGCTTTTTTCTACAACAATAGGGGAAAAAATTCTCACGTACGTCAACTTGGGTGCCTGTGAGCGGCACTGCGTACACCCCGCTATAAACTACTATATCCGTTCAGGGTTGAGCAGGCGCAACAGGAGGTCGTAAGAATTTTGGAAACATTTGAAAAATGGTGGGGGGGGGGCTCGTAAAGCTTTTGGAGAAAAAAAAATTTCCCTCAACCCTTTCGGTAAGCTAAAATCATTTATCAAAAGACACCTGAGGTTATTCGACCTACTTAATACTAATCTGATATCTTTTCGTTGGAGGGAACGTAAAAATTTCAAATTTTGCTAAAATTTTTGTCAGGGGGGGTCGTAGCTCCGCCACAAATTACCGCAACAGCCAGCTGAACCCTGTATCTGTTTCCCTGCACTTTCCGGCTATGACGGACGCCAACAATTGTGGCTGGGTTTCTGCAGTGGGGCCCCAGACGGCCCAGTCAAGATGAAAATTCTTAATTTTTTAGAACTTTTGGACAACAAGTACCAAAACCGGTGTGGTCTCCTCCAAGCACACAGAATACTAATACACCTGATCCTCTACTCAAGATAAAGAAATAACAATAGAAAATGAAAAGGGGAGATGTAAAGGTAAAGGAGAGAAATGGATCTATTCGAGGCCAACTCAAGCATAATCTCGGTCAAATATATTCAAGCATAAAAACGAAAGGCACCTTTTCCCTAAACAAAACAGTAGCAAACAAAGAACAATCACTTGATGCGGAAATCAGCTAAGCCTGGCCGACACACGCTGCCCGTACCTGAAAAAATATTTGGCAAAAAAGGTCACTAACTAATTGAGAAAACGCCAACATAGACGAAGTAGTGGAGAGAAAATGCCAAAGAGGAGAAAATTATTTGAAGACAGCAAGGAAAAAATAAAATACGCTCGCGGGAATCGATCGCAGCATATGATTCGGATTTAGCGCTACGACATAGCAGACGACGGGGTGCGATTATGACGCACCCGTCTTAATTGATGGGTTTCGTTCGATTCTCGTATCAGGAGGCGGCCTTGGGATAGCGGACGGGCGGAGTTCCACGTTTAATTACTCCATGGTTCTCGAAATTCGGCCACTTCGAAAAGCGCAAGCGTTATCTTAGGACCCGTATGAGCTCACTGGCATGGCTAGTTCAACCACTTTTTTGAGCGTGTATGCTGCCTTTAAGAGAAATGATAGAACGTGGCGGTGGCGGAGAAAAGTTCTCGATCGTTATTACCGCTATAGCGGCGTTTCCGCGCTTTACTGTATCGTTATCAGTTAAGATCGCGAATCGATACCGCCACCACTCTCATATGGAGAGAAGCTAGTTGCCAATTTCCGGCTAATTTTTCAGTAATCCAATACACTGGCTTCATTGTAGCTCAAAAGCGGCACTTTCCGCGACTGCGAAAGGGCATAGGGGTTTCAAGCTCGCGTGCTCAGCCCTGTCCCCCACCTGAAGTCGTGCAAACTCGGAGGCAGCAAGTTAGCTTAGGCCGCGCCGCGCCGTAGTAGTAGGTCTTGAGAGTGGCGCCAGGGTCTTGGCGCTTGGGTGCGATAAGGTGCTTCCCCGGAAAGGTATACTGGTGGTCAAGTCTCGCCTGAAGCCAAGCGTCTTGTGCTAAACGCGCGTGACGCACTTACGGAGACTATAAATACTCAAGCGGCGGCGCTATGTCGGAGCGGATTAAAATGGGTCCTAATTTTGCCGAGCAATAAAATCTGTACTTGCGATCACTATCATAGTAGCAGGGGATAGCAATAAAGATAATAATAATTAAACGGAATGAAATTGAAGACGGATTAATAATGAAAGTGACGAAAAAGTTGTTACGGCCGCCTCTGCCATGGTGCAGTGGGCGCCACGCGCGTGCTGCGCGGGCAAGGCGTCAGACCATTAATACATCAACGCCACGCCCGCGCGTGCCGCGTGCCTAACATTGTGGTAGGCCGATGAATATTTCTACAAAGTGATAGTCACAGCAAATGCCAGCTCAAGACTATTTTTTTGAAATAGCACTATCATTCGTGAATTTGAGAAAATTTATCCGAAAAAAAAGAAAAAATTATTCGAAAAATCGAAAATTTTGATTTTGGAATATACTCGAAAACTCGAAATTCGAGAAATCAGTTTTTCGAAAATATTCGAAAAATCTGAAAGTCGAAAATACCATTTTCGAGTTTATTCGAAAATTTGAAATTCGAAGAATTCGATTTTCGAATATATTCGAAAATTCGAAAATTTTTATACATATCGTCAGTCACTGGATGAGGGATCGCCGCAACGCTGCTTGGCGGGAAAAATCGCGCGATCAATAGCCACTCTCCCTTCGTTTTCCCGCGCGCAATTTTTCCCGCCAAGCAGCGTCGCGGCTATCCCTCGTCCAGTGATGGACGATACTACTTGATGGGAAAGCCATTTTAGCGTAGTCCGGAATGAGAAAAATGGAGTACCTTGCCAGGATGCCCTCGCTATTATGCTTTGGCATTTTCAATCTTTTTCGAATACTCGACTTTTCGAATGATTCGAAATTTAAGTATTTCAGATAGTTCGAAAATTTGAGCTCTTCGAATATTCGACTTTTCGAATATTCGGTTTTCGAATCATTCGGAAATCAGCACTTTCCCAATAGTCGGTTTTCAAATAATTCGGGAATTCGCAATTTTCGAATATTCGGTTTTTCGAATTATTCGGAAATTGACACCTTTCGAATATTCGAATTTTCGAAGTCGAATTTTCCAGTCGAATGAATATTCGAATCAATCGATTCGGTCAGAGTATACTCGCTACTAGTAGTTAAAGCTGTGAGTGACTCTGGCCTAATCGCAGATCATAAAACCTTTCTATCTCAGAAAGGTAGGTGGACCATCAAGACTTAAATGTTTCTTCGTGTCCAAATGTTTTCCAGGTAGGCTATATGGTACACATTGTTATTTTCGAAAATTACTCGAATGCTTTTTGGAATTTCGAATCATTCAAAATTCAAAATTCGAGAATTTTGATTTTCAAATATTATGCGAATATTTCGAAAACGGACTTCCGAATGATATTTGAAATTCGAGTACTCCGTAATAAATTAAATACGGTTACTTTTTTGAATTTACTCTTTTTTCTAGCTACATTTACATCTCCCCGAGTATTGACAACATGGATGGGAATCAGGGTAAATGAGCACAATCGAATGATCAGAGATTCCTCTCAAACATCTCAAAACGACGACGCAAGTGACACACATAAACGGACGGAAAAAACAGAAATCTGCCCACGAAGGCGGTTGCTGAAAGCTCCGTAAACCACGGAATCCTTCGGGTCCACCACGGGGAACTCCGCGAGGTCCACCTCTCGGCAGGACACCAACACCCCTTCCACGGAAAGACGTTATTGAAAAACGAATCACAGATCTCACATAATCAAAAAATAAGAAGGATTATTATAGAAGTCTACAGCATCATTAAAAAAATGAATTGCGATTCTAACATAACCAAAAATGGAAATTCGGACGGCACAATCTTCGTGATAACTTGATTGATGGACGCTACCAACACCCCTCCTCGCGAATGTTCTGTAGAACAGCCCATCGACCTACACCGCCGTAGACATCCCGAATCGACGTCCTGTGGGCAACAACTCGGTCTAGGTCGATTTGTGGCACTCGGCGGGATTGCTGGTCGATAGGCTGTTTAACAGCCCGTCGCCTCTTGCTCAACAGCACACCGGGACGGCGTGCTGTTGAGCTGCCTGTTCGCCAGCGGTGACTCGTTCTGGGCGGATCGACGTCCTGTAGACAACGGCGAACGTCTGAGATAGTGATGGTTTTCGCTGCTCCGTCAAAGTTCGAGTCTTTGAATCGTTTTGTTCCAAGACTACTCAGCATTTAGAGAAGTGTTCGCCATTTCGGAAGCGATGCCAGAATTAAGTGCAATACCGGTGACATCATTTGCGTTTTGGACACAAAAAGGCGTTTTAATGCGTCTTTGTGAACACTCTGTTCGAAATAGACCATTCATTGATCCAAAGAGACATCTGAAATCGGCATCGAGGGGAGATCGAATATTCGATTCATCTGGGAACTCAGATTGTCGGATTTCTCGAGAATTTGATTAATTTATAAAATCCAAATATCCGCTTTCTTCAGGAATCATTTAGAAACATAAGTGTTAGGTTTTCAATTATTTCGATAATTGTAAAGAAATAAAAAAAAACCTGGGGTGGTAGTAAACTAGGCGAGAGCGGGACGTAGTGGTGAGCTTAAGGTGCCACTTAAGTGGCACCTAAGGTTTTTGACACATTTTCGTAGAATTGTTAATTAGGGTGCCAGAAGCTCGAAAATCGAAAAATCACACGAGAGCTCGACATTACGTCGACATCATAAGGACATTTCGCAGCCACTTCTGGGTGGTCTTCTCGTTCACATGAGGGGCATAAGAGCGTCATCTCGTTCTCTGTGCGAGAGGACGGAGAAATAGGGTGTCGTAGAGGAGGGAGAGACGGCGAGGTCGCCATCTCCGAAGATCTACTCCCGAGTAGATTTTGGTCGCCCTCAGAGACAGTGGCTGATGATTGGAGCAAAGCTCACGCGCCAGCCGTGGACACCCGTTTTCCTCTAGGTCAATATCTCTCGTCTTTGACCTTATTTCCTTGATCAAATTCTCCTTCGTTGGTGTATTTGATTCCTCGTTTCATTGATTGTTCTTTCTTGTTTAGGCTTTCATGTGTAAACTCTTACTTATTTGATATTTCCTACTTTTTGTGCCGTTTTGTTCCCTAACACGCAATGGCACCCTCTTTTTCAGCACTCGGTATTGAAGGTAACATCGGCGTGGATCCGGAAGAGACCTTGCGTTCCCCATTGGAGGTTGGCGCAAACTCGGTGCACCTATGTTATAGCATATGGCACCGAATTCGCGCCAACCTCCAACAGTGAACGCGAAGTCTCTTTCGGATCCATGCCGGCGTTATGGCGAACATCGTCAATATGCACCAGGCGTTCCCTTCACAGTGGAACTGTTAGCCTTATACTAGTTGCTCTCCCCATTCGCGTGTTTTCTTTTTTATCGTGTCTTGTTTTTTTGAGCTATTGTTGCGGTACTTTGGTTGACTAGAGCAGAATTGAAAATTGTGAACCGTTATTGTTGATACTATACTTTGGAAAAATTGTTAAGACCCCCAATTTTTCGAATAAATGCGAAAATCCTTTTTTTTTCGAATTTCAAATTTTTGAAAATATTCGAAAATCAAAATTTTCGAATAAACTCGAAATTGGTATTTTTCGATATCTGGATTTTCGAATATATGAATAAACTTGTGAATGGTATTTTTGGGAACTCGGACTCTCAAATATATTCGAAAAACTGATTTTTCGAGTTCCGAATTTTCGACTATATTCGAAAACCATTTTGAAATTTTTTTTTAAATAATCTTTTCGAATTTTCAAAAAAAAATCATATTTTTTGAATAAATTTTCTCGAAATTTCAAATGATGAATGTCACATCACGTGACTTTGGTGAATCGCGCCACAAAATTCGCGCTCGCTCGAAAGCTTCAGGAGCACAGGATTCAAAATGAATGGGCTGCTAAGGCGCTATTCATACTCCTAAACGCCAGCGCGTGATGCGCGGGCGTGGCGCTGAAGCATGAATACTTTCTGCGCGCACCACGCTGTTTGCGGAGACCGAATGCTCCGGCGGCGATGCTATGGCGGAGCCGAATAAAGTGGGCCTCAACTTATCCAAACAAGCAAATTTTGTACACCCGTTCGCCATCATGGCAGCAAAGTGTAATACTGGAATAAATTATCATGAAACGGAATCAAATTGATGATGGACTACTAACAATGAAAAAGTCGTTAAGGGCCGTCGCCGCCATGGCGGAACGGGCGCCACGTGCTGGCTTGACGTCAGGATACTTGTAGTCCAACGCCACGCTCGCGCGTCACGGGTTGACATTCAGGAGTATGAATAGCACCTAAAAGATAAGGATTCATATTTTGCTAAACGTGTGAGAGGAGCATGTTTACAGGTCTGCGAAGCCACGACGATGAATGGGGGATTAGCAGCACCATGTATTTGAAGAACACCTCTGTTAATGTTGAATGTCATCTTTGACTAAAAATAAATCGGTTTCGTATTTAAATTCCCTCTGGCCTCAAAAATTTCCTTCCATTGTAGCTGTCGCTTGAATTTTGTGAGGCTATCAGAGCAATAATTCTAACGAATTTTTGACAGCTGAGGTAGGCATCATTGAATAAGGAGCAGCGCGGCGGGATTTCTCGCAAGTGTGAGACTCTCAAGCAGTGTTGGCGGCAACCTTTTTGCGGGTCTGTGCTTTATGCTGAAGACCTAAGGTCCATGCACAGTCGGGCGACAAAGCCGTGCCGCCACAGTGACTGGTAGAGGGCAACTAGACAGCCTGGCGCCTGTCATCCATTACCTAACGTTTCGGCGTTAGTTTTGCAGCCCGACTATGCGTAACTCTATAGAGAATGTGCACTGCATAAGTGGCCCCGCAGAGAAGCAGCTATTATCGATCGGACGAACTGTTCCGCGTTTACTCTACCGGTGAAGTTTTGTGAATATTCGGTGTAATCGAAATGTTGAACGCCGGTATAGGTTCTCTCTACACACCAAGGGAGGAGTTGTCTTGCCTTCTGCTGCTTTGATTCCACTCGGGACCACTCCGCTTGAATTGAGTAGCGTCACGTGTCAAACGGCATAATCCGGACAAATCTTCCTTCTCTGTGCGTGTAGAGAGCTCCTATCCCTTGAACGCCTGAGAAGGGACTGCTTCTCAAAGGTTTTTATAAAGCGCCATTAGTGGTGGCCATAAGCATATGACGACTGGCCACCTAATAAAAACTATCTGAAGAATAATAATAATAATAAATCCGATATTAATAAAATGATTATTTTGACATGAGTGGTAATAGTAATAACAATATCGACAGTGCTAGTAAAAATAAGAATAATATCGACTATAATAATACTATTAATCATACTAATAATGATAAAAAAATTGTGTTCGCTGATTTTTGTTACTGTTATCAATATAATAACATAATAATGTATTATCATTAATATTGTTATTATTATTATTATTACTATTATTATTATTATTATTATTATTATTATTATTATTATTATTATTATTATTATTATTATTACTTACTATTATTATTGTTACTATTATTATTATTATCATTATTATTAATATAATATAATAATAATAATAATAATAATAATGATAATAATAATAATAATAACAATAATAATAGTAAGTAATAATAATAATAATAATAATAATCACTATTCAAAAGAATCGCATGGCCAAGATAAATAATCTTGACTATGGGGCTACGAAGCTGCCCCATCACCATGCAGGCACAGTGCTTAGCGGGTGTTACAAAGGAGAGGATGAGCGTTCAGCACAGCGCCTGCATGGTGGTGGGGCAGCTTCGAGGGGGAGCCGATTGGGGCGCGTTATTCAGCGCCGTCACCACTGCTTCGTTTTCGTTTTTTTTGTCGTGTTTTTTTTGTTTACTGTTTTTTGCTATATTTGTTCCCCATTGGTTTTGTTTTTGTTGGTTCTGATTAATTTGGTTCTTGCGTTTTGTGTTTTGTTTCGTTTGGTTGTTTTCTGTTCTGTTTTGTTCTGCTGTGATTCTGTGTTTGTTGCGTCATGCTTTGTTCTGTTGTTCTCTCCATTTTTCCTTAATTTCTTCATTCAATAGGCGTAGTAAGACGCTATTTGACAATACACGTTGGTTTCTCAGGCTCTTTTGTGACATTTTTCAGTAAAGAATTTTTAAATAAAAAAAGGGAAATTGGAATTTGTCCAAAAAATATTTTTTCAAACAGCGAGCGGGACAACCAGGGTCAAGCAGAGCTTTGTGTAATTTCTCGAAATCGCAGCGACCCCTCTCCCGGCCATCAAAGCAATCCCCCCAAGGTCTAATTTTTGGGCATTTTTTTTGTAGAAAAAATTAAATTTTTTCGGTAGTGGAGAATGATTTCTATCTTTTTCACTTTCAGGAATTTCCTTTTTGGCCCGAAAATTTCGCGATCCCCCTAACCTTCAATTTGTGACCGAAGATTTTGCGACCCTCCCGTCAAGAAGTTGCGCAACCCCGCTTGACCCTTGGGACAACGGTGTGAACGTAAAATTTTTAAATTGGATAATGTAGGGGTCGGAGGATATTTTGAAGTGTCGGTCTGAAACTGAACAATTCGGGAAATGCTTTAAAATAGATGTAATTTGGAACTCCTCGAGACTCTTCGGCGTAATGTTAATCACATGAAAATGCAATTTCTCCTTTTTTTCAGACGAAAAAAAATTTCAACACCCGAAATTGTTGAAAATTCTTGATGTAAAGGAAGATAGCAATTTGTATTTTAAAATTCCGTTCATTGAGGGAAGTGAAATAAGTAGCTTCTTCGGTGCAAAGGGGCTTTCAGAGCGGCGTCGCTGCGAAATTCGCTGTTGCAGGGCTTGTACAGTTTAGTTCCGCAATCGCGTTCAGTCCTCGTTATCACAATCGTAGAAGCGAAGCGGTTGTTTTTAAAAATTCAACTAGAATCAATCTCAAAACAACAGCTTCGCTTCCACGATTATGATAATGAGACTTTGCGGACTGAACGCGATTGCG
This sequence comes from Aplectana chamaeleonis, assembly GCA_029168955.1. Classification (NCBI taxonomy): domain Eukaryota; kingdom Metazoa; phylum Nematoda; class Chromadorea; order Rhabditida; family Cosmocercidae; genus Aplectana; species Aplectana chamaeleonis. Next base: position 9,917 of record JAPDOI010001027.1, on the reverse strand, counting down.
GAATTAGGTCATACAAAAGATGGGGATTGCTAGATAGTACTGCGTAGCTCTCCCCTTCTTTTGAACGATCCCTGCGACAGCGAATTTAACAGCGACGCTACCGGCTGCTTGATCCTAGCCTGGCCTTTTTCCACTGATCAGGGTTGTGCCGGAAAAGTTAGCCTTGAAAAAGCAAACAACTCTCATCCGGAAACAAATGGTTTGAAAAAAAATGGGTTGGCACCTGCAGAATGGAAAAAAACGAAAAATTCCAAGAATCGCGGTGTTGGTCCCCAGTTCTTTTTTTTTCGGCAAAAATAAGGGCCGAACTAATACTACGGGGAGGGTGTCCGGCGAAGCCGGCCCATCGTTCCGCGAGGCCGAACAAATACTACGCGTGGTGAATGGAGGTGGGTCGGCGAAGTCGGCCCATTGTTCGGCGGAGCCGAACGAATACTACGCGTGGTGAATGGAGGTGGGTCGGCAAAGCCGGCCCATCGTTCGGCGTAGCCGAACAAGTACTACGCGTGGTGAATGGAGGTGGGTCGGCGAAGCCGGCCCATCGTTTGGCGGAGCCGAACGAATACTACGCGTGGTGAATGGAGGTGGGTCGGCAAAGCCGGCCCATCGTTCGGCGTAGCCGAACAAGTACTACGCGTGGTGAATGGAGGTGGGTCGGCGAAGTCGGCCCATCGTTCGGCGGAGCCGAACGAATACTACGCGTGGTGAATGGAGGTGGGTCGGCGAAGCCGGCACACCGTTCGGCGAAGCCGAACGAATACTACACGGCGGAGGGTGGCCGGCGAAGCCATCCCATCGTTCGGCGGAGCCGAACGAGTACTACGCGTGGTGAATGGAGGTGGGTCGGCGAAGTCGGCCCATCGTTCGGCGGAGCCGAACGAATACTACGCGTGGTGAATGGAGGTGGGTCGGCGAAGCCGGCACACCGTTCGGCGGAGCCAAACGAATACTACGCGTGGTGAATGGAGGTGGGTCGGCGAAGTCGGCCCATTGTTCGGCGGAGCCGAACGAATACTACGCGTGTTGAATGGAGGTGGGTCGGCGAGGCCGACCCATCGTTCGGCGGAGCCAAACGAATACTACGCGTGGTGAATGGAGGTGGGTCGGCGAAACCACCCCGTCGTTCGGCAGAGCCGAACGAATACTACGCGTGGTGAATGGAGGTGGGTTCGGCGAAGCCGGCCCATCGTTCCGCGAGGCCGAACAAATACTACGCGTGGTGAATGGAGGTGGGTCGGCGAAGTCGGCCCATTGTTCGGCGGAGCCAAACGAATACTACGCGTGTTGAATGGAGGTGGGTCGGCGAAGCCGGCCCATCGTTCGGCGGAGCCAAACGAATACTACGCGTGTTGAATGGAGGTGGGTCGGCGAGGCCGACCCATCGTTCGGCGGAGCCGAACGAATACCACGCGTGGTGAATGGAGGTGGGTCGGCGAAGCCGGCCCATCGTTTGGCGGAGCCGAACGAGTACTACGCGTGGTGAATGGAGGTGTGGCGGCGAAGTTGGCCCATCGTTCGGCGGAGCCGAACGAATACTACGCGTGGTGAATGGAGGGTGGCGGCGAGGCCGACCCATCGTTCGGCGGAGCCAAACGAATACTACGCGTGTTGAATGGAGGTGGGTCGGCGAAGCCGGCCCATCGTTCGGCGGAGCCGAACGAGTACTACGCGTGGTGAATGGAGGTGTGTCGGCGAAGTTGGCCCATCGTTCGGCGGAGCCGAACGAATACTACGCGTGGTGATAGGAGGTGGGTCGGCAAAGCCGGCCCACCGTTCGGCGAAACCGAACGAATACTACACGGCAGAGGGTGGCCGGTGAAGCCGGCCCATCGTTCGGCGGAGCCGACCGAGTACTACGCGTGGTGAATGGAGGTGGGTCGGCGAAGTCGGCCCATCGTTCGGCGAAGTCGAACGATTGCTACGGGGAGGGTGTCCGGCGAAGCCGGCCCATCGTTCCGCGAGGCCGAACGAATACTACGTGTAGTGAATGGAGTGTGGCCGGTATAGCCGACCCATCGTTCGGCGGAGCCAAACGAATACTACGCGTGTTGAATGGAGGTGGGTCGGCGAAGCCGGCCCATCGTTCGGCGGAGCCGAACGAGTACTACGCGTGGTGAATGGAGGTGGGTCGGCGAAGTCGGCCCATCGTTCGGCGGAGCCGAACGAATACTACGCGTGGTGAATGGAGGTGGGTCGGCAAAGCCGGCCCACCGTTCGGCAAAGCCGAACGAATACTACACGGCGGAGGGTGGCCGGCGAAGCCTTCCCATCGTTCGGCGGAGGGAAACGAGTACTATACGGAGGGTAGCAGGCAAAGCCGGCCCATCGTTTGGCGGAGTCAAACGAATACTACGCGTGGTGAATGGAGGTGGGTCGGCGAATCCGGCCCACCGCTCGGCGAAGCCGAACGAATACTACGCGTGGTGATTGGAGGTGCGTCGGTGAAGCCGGCCCATCGTTCGGCGGAGCCGACCGAGTACTACGCGTGGTGGATGGAGGTGTGTCGGCGAAGCCGGCCCATCTTTCGGCGGAGCCGACCGAGTACCACGCGTGGTGAATGGAGGTGGGTCGACGAATTCGGCCCATCGTTCGGCGGAGCCGAACGAATACCACGAGTGGTGAATGGAGGTGGGTCGGCGAAGCCGGCCGATCGTTTGGTGCAGTCAAACGAATACTACGTGTGGTGAATGGAGTGTGGCCGGTATAGCCGACCCATCGTTCGGCGGAGCCAAACGAATACTACGCGTGGTGAATGGAGGTGGGTCGGCAAAGCCGGCCCATCGTTCGGCGGAGCCGAACGAATACTACGCGTGGTGAATGGAGGTGGGTCGGCAAAGCCGGCCCACCGTTCGGCGAAGCCGAACGAATACTGCGCGTGGGGAATAGAGGGGGGTCGGCAAAGCCGGCCCATCGTTCCGCAAGGCCGAACAAATACTACGCGTGGTGAATGGAGGTGGGTCGGCAAAGCCGGCCCATCGTTCGGCGTAGCCGAACAAGTACTACGCGTGGTGAATGGAGGTGGGTCGGCGAAGTCGGCCCATCGTTCGGCGGAGCCGAACGAATACTACGCGTTGTGAATGGAGGTGGGTCGGCAAAGCCGGCCCACCGTTCGGCGAAGCCGAACGAATACTACACGGCGGAGGGTGGCCGGCGAAGCCTTCCCATCGTTCGGCGGAGCCAAACGAATACTACGCGTGTTGAATGGAGGTGGGTCGGCGAAGTCGGCCCATCGTTCGGCGGAGCCGAACGAATACTACGCGTGTTGAATGGAGGTGGGTCGGCGAGGCCGACCCATCGTTCGGCGGAGCCAAACGAATACTACGCGTGTTGAATGGAGGTGGGTTAGCGAAGCCGGCCCATCGTTCGGCGAAGCCGAACGAATACTACGCGTGGTGAATGGAGGTGGGTCGGCGAAGTCGGCCCATCGTTCCGCGAGGCCGAACGAATACTACGTGTAGTGAATGGAGTGTGGCCGGTATAGCCGACCCATCGTTCGGCGGAGCCAAACGAATACTACGCGTGTTGAATGGAGGTGTTTGCAAAGTCGGCCCATCGTTCGGCGGAGCCGAACGAGTACTACGCGTGGTGAATGGAGGTGGGTCGGCGAAGTCGGCCCATCGTTCGGCGGAGCCGAACGAATACTACGCGTGGTGAATGGAGGTGGGTCGGCAAAGCCGGCCCACCGTTCGGCAAAGCCGAACGAATACGACACGGCGGAGGGTGGCCGGCGAAGCCTTCCCATCGTTCGGCGGAGCCAAACGAATACTACGCGTGTTGAATGGAGGTGGGTCGGCGAGGCCGACCCATCGTTCGGCGGAGCCGAACGAATACCACGCGTGGTGAATGGAGGTGGGTTGGCGAGCCGGCCCATCGTTCGGCGAAGCCGAACGAATACTACGCGTTGTGATTGGAGGTGCATCGGCAAAGCCGGCCCATCTTTCGGCGAAGCCGAACGAATACTACACGGCGGAGGGTGGCTGGCGAAGCAGGCCCATCGTTCGGCGGAGCCAAACGAATACTAAGCGTGTTGAATAACGAATACTATACGGAGGGAAGCGGGCGGAGCCGGCCGATCGTTTGGCGGAGCCAAACGAATACTACGCGTGGTGAATGGAGGTAGGTCGGCGAAGCCGGCCTACCGTTTGGCGAAGCCGAACGAATACTACGCGTGTTGAATGGAGGTGGGTTAGCGAAGCCGGCCCATCGTTCGGCGAAGCCGAACGAATACTACGCGTGGTGATTGGAGGTGGGTCGGTGAAGCCGGCCCAGCGTTCGGCGGAGCCGACCGAGTACTACGCGTGGTGAATGGAGGTGGGTCGGCGAAGTCGGCCCATCATTCGGCGAAGTCGAACGATTACTACGGGGAGGGTGTCCGGCGAAGCCGGCCCATCGTTCCGCGAGGTCGAACGAATACTACGTGTGGTGAATGGAGTGTGGCCGGTATAGCCGACCCATCGTTCGGCGGAGCCAAACGAATACTACGCGTGTTGAATGGAGGTGGGTCGGCGAAGTCGGCCCATCGTTCGGCGGAGCCGAACGAATACTACGCGTGGTGAATGGAGGTGGGTCGGCAAAGCCGGCCCATCGTTCGGCGGAGCCAAACGAATACTACGCGTGTTGATTGGAGGTGGGTCGGCGAGGCCGACCCATCGTTCGGCGGAGCCGAACGAATACCACGCGTGGTGAATGGAGGTGGGTCGGCGAAGTCGGCCCATCGTTCGGCGGAGCCGAACGAATACTACGCGTGGTGAATGGAGGTGGGTCGGCGAAGTCGGCCCATCGTTCGGCGAAGTCGAACGATTGCTACGGGGAGGGTGTCCGGCGAAGCCGGCCCATCGTTCCGCGAGGCCGAACGAATACTACGTGTAGTGAATGGAGTGTGGCCGGTATAGCCGACCCATCGTTCGGCGGAGCCAAACGAATACTACGCGTGTTGAATGGAGGTGGGTCGGCGAAGCCGGCCCATCGTTCGGCGGAGCCGAACGAGTACTACGCGTGGTGAATGGAGGTGGGTCGGCGAAGTCGGCCCATCGTTCGGCGGAGCCGAACGAATACTACGCGTGGTGAATGGAGGTGGGTCGGCAAAGCCGGCCCACCGTTCGGCGAAGCCGAACGAATACTACACGGCGGAGGGTGGCCGGCGAAGCCGGCCCATCATTCGGCGGAGCCAAACGAATACCACGCGTGGTGAATGGAGGTGGGTCGGCGAGCCGGCCGTCGTTCGGCGAAGCCGAACGAATACTACGCGTGGTGATTGGAGGTAGGTCGGTGAAACCGTCCCATCGTTCGGCGGAGCCGAACGAATACTATACGGAGGGTAGCAGGCAAAGCCGGCCGATCGTTTGGCGGAGTGAAACGAATACTACGTGTGGTGAATGGAGTGTGGCCGGTATAGCCGACCCATCGTTCGGCGGAGCCAAACGAATACTACGCGTGTTGAATGGAGGTGGGTCGGCGAAGCCGGCCCATCGTTCGGCGGAGCCGAACGAGTACTACGCGTGGTGAATGGAGGTGTGTCGGCGAAGTCGGCCCATCGTTCGGCGGAGCCGAACGAATACTACGCGTGGTGATAGGAGGTGGGTCGGCAAAGCCGGCCCACCGTTCGGCGAAACCGAACGAATACTACACGGCAGAGGGTGGCCGGTGAAGCCGGCCCATCGTTCGGCGGAGCCGACCGAGTACTACGCGTGGTGAATGGAGGTGGGTCGGCGAAGCCGGCCCATCGTTTGGCGGAGCCGAACGAGTACTACGCGTGGTGAATGGAGGTGGGTCGGCAAAGTCGGCCCATCGTTCGGCGGAGCCGAACGAGTACTACGCGTGGTGAATGGAGGTGGGTCGGCGAAGTCGGCCCATCGTTCGGCGGAGCCGAACGAATACTACGCGTGGTGAATGGAGGTGGGTCGGCAAAGCCGGCCCACCGTTCGGCGAAGCCGAACGAATACTATACGGAGGGTAGCAGGCGAAGCCGGCCGATCGTTTGGCGGAGTCAAACGAATACTACGTGTGGTGAATGGAGTGTGGCCGGTATAGCCGACCCATCGTTCGGCGGAGCCAAACGAATACTACGCGTGTTGAATGGAGGTGGGTTAGCGAAGCCGGCCCATCGTTCGGCGGAGCCGAACGAATACCACGCGTGGTGGATGGAGGTGGGTTGGCGAGCCGGCCCATCGTTCGGCGAAGCCGAACGAATACTACGCGTTGTGATTGGAGGTGCATCGGCAAAGCCGGCCCGTCGTTTGGCGAAGCCGAACGAATACTACGCGTGGTGATTGGAGGTAGGTCGGTGAAACCGTCCCATCGTTCGGCGGAGCCGAACGAATACTACGCGTGGTGAATGGAGGTAGGTCGGCAAAGCCGGCCCACCGGTCGGCGAGGCCGAACAAATACTACGCGTGGTGAATGGAGGTGGGTCGGCGAAGTCGGTCCATTGTTCGGCGGAGCCGAACGAATACTACGCGTCGTGAATGGAGGTGGGTCGGCGAAGTCGGCCCATCATTCGGCGAAGTCGAACGATTACTACGCGTGGTGAATGGAGGTGTGGTCGGCGAAGCCGTCCCATCGTTTGGGGGAGCCAAACGAATACTACGCGTGGTGAATGGAGGTGGGTGGGCGAAGCCGGCCCATCGTTCGGCGGAGCCGAACGAGTACTACGCGTGGTGAATGGAGGTGTGTCGGCGAAGTCGGCCCATCGTTCGGCGGAGCCGAACGAATACTACGCGTGGTGAATGGAGGTGGGTCGGCGAAGCCGGCCCATCGTTCGGCGGAGCCGACCGAGTACTACGCGTGGTGAATGGAGGTGGGTCGGCGAAGTCGGCCCATCGTTCCGCGAGGCCGAACGAATACTACGTGTAGTGAATGGAGTGTGGCCGGTATAGCCGACCCATCGTTCGGCGGAGCCAAACGAATACTACGCGTGTTGAATGGAGGTGGGTCGGCGAAGCCGGCCCATCGTTCGGCGGAGCCGAACGAGTACTACGCGTGGTGAATGGAGGTGGGTCGGCGAAGTCGGCCCATCGTTCGGCGGAGCCGAACGAATACTACGCGTGGTGAATGGAGGTGGGTCGGCAAAGCCGGCCCACCGTTCGGCGAAGCCGAACGAATACTACACGGCAGAGGGTGGCCGGTGAAGCCGGCCCATCGTTCGGCGGAGCCGACCGAGTACTACGCGTGGTGAATGGAGGTGGGTCGGCGAAGTCGGCCCATCGTTCGGCGAAGTCGAACGATTGCTACGGGGAGGGTGTCCGGCGAAGCCGGCCCATCGTTCCGCGAGGCCGAACGAATACTACGCGTGGTGAATGGAGTGTGGCCGGTGAAGCCGGCCCATCGTTCGGCGGAGCCAAACGAATACTACGCGTGTTGAATGGAGGTGTTTGCAAAGTCGGCCCATCGTTCGGCGGAGCCGAACGAGTACTACGCGTGGTGAATGGAGGTGGGTCGGCGAAGTCGGCCCATCGTTCGGCGGAGCCGAACGAATACTACGCGTGGTGAATGGAGGTGGGTCGGCAAAGCCGGCCCACCGTTCGGCGAAGCCGAACGAATACTACACGGCGGAGGGTGGCCGGCGAAGCCTTCCCATCGTTCGGCGGAGCCAAACGAATACTACGCGTGTTGAATGGAGGTGGGTTAGCGAAGCCGGCCCATCGTTCGGCGAAGCCGAACGAATACTACGCGTGGTGATTGGAGGTGGGTCGGTGAAGCCGGCCCATCGTTCGGCGGAGCCGAACGAATACCACGCGTGGTGAATGGAGGCGGGTCGGCGAGGCCGACCCATCGTTCGGCGGAGCCGAACGAATACCACGCGTGGTGAATGGAGGTGGGTTGGCGAAGTCGGCCCATCGTTCGGCGGAGCCAAACGAATACTACGCGTGTTGAATGGAGGTGGGTCGGCGAAGTCGGCCCATCGTTCGGCGGAGCCGAACGAGTACTACGCGTGGTGAATGGAGGTGGGTCGGCGAAGTCGGCCCATTGTTCGGCGGAGCCGAACGAATACTACGCGTGGTGAATGGAGGTGGGTCGGCAAAGCCGGCCCATCGTTCGGCGTAGCCGAACAAGTACTACGCGTGGTGAATGGAGGTGGGTCGGCGAAGCCGACCCATCGTTCAGCGGAGCCAAACGAATACTACGCGTGTTGAATAGAGATGGTTCGGCGAGGCTGACCCATCGTTCGGCGGAGCCGAACGAATATTACGCGTGGTGAATGGAGATGGGTCGGCGAGGCCGACCCATCGTTCGGCGGAGCCGAACGAATACTACGCGTGGTGAATGGAGTGTGGCCGGTGAAGCCGGCCCATCGTTCGGCGGAGCCGAACGAATATTACGCGTGGTGAATGGAGATGGGTCGGCGAGGCCGACCCATCGTTCGGCGGAGCCGAACGAATACTACGCGTGGTGATAGGAGGTGGGTCGGCGAAGTCGGCCCATCGTTCGGCGAAGTTGAACGATTGCTACGGGGAGGGTGTCCGGCGAAGCCGGCCCATCGTTCGGCGGAGCCGACCGAGTACTACGCGTGGTGAATGGAGGTGGGTCGACGAAGTCGGCCCATCGTTCGGCGGAGCCGAACGAGTACTACGCGTGGTGAATGGAGGTGGGTCGGCAAAGCCGGCCCATCGTTCGGCGTAGCCGAACAAGTACTACGCGTGGTGAATGGAGGTGGGTCGGCGAAGCCGGCCCATCGTTCGGCGGAGCCGACCGAGTACTACGCGTGGTGAATGGAGGTGGGTCGGCGAAGTCGGCCCATCGTTCCGCGAGGCCGAACGAATACTACGTGTAGTGAATGGAGTGTGGCCGGTATAGCCGACCCATCGTTCGGCGGAGCCAAACGAATACTACGCGTGTTGAATGGAGGTGTTTGCAAAGTCGGCCCATCGTTCGGCGGAGCCGAACGAGTACTACGCGTGGTGAATGGAGGTGGGTCGGCGAAGTCGGCCCATCGTTCGGCGGAGTCGAACGAATACTACGCGTGGTGAATGGAGGTGGGTCGGCAAAGCCGGCCCACCGTTCGGCAAAGCCGAACGAATACGACACGGCGGAGGGTGGCCGGCGAAGCCTTCCCATCGTTCGGCGGAGCCAAACGAATACTACGCGTGTTGAATGGAGGTGGGTCGGCGAGGCCGACCCATCGTTCGGCGGAGCCGAACGAATACCACGCGTGGTGAATGGAGGTGGGTTGGCGAGCCGGCCCATCGTTCGGCGAAGCCGAACGAATACTACGCGTTGTGATTGGAGGTGGGTCGGCGAAGTCGGCCCATCGTTCGGCGGAGCCGAACGAATACTACGCGTGGTGAATGGAGGTGGGTCGGCAAAGCCGGCCCACCGTTCGGCGAAGCCGAACGAATATTACACGGCGGAGGGTGGCCGGCGAAGCCTTCCCATCGTTCGGCGGAGCCAAACGAATACTACGCGTGTTGAATGGAGGTGGGTCGGCGAGGCCGACCCATCGTTCGGCGGAGCCGAACGAATACTACGCGTGGTGAATGGAGGTGGGTCGGCGAAGCCGGCCCATCGTTTGGCGGAGCCGAACGAGTACTACGCGTGGTGAATGGAGGTGTGTCGGCGAAGTTGGCCCATCGTTCGGCGGAGCCGAACGAATACTACGCGTGTTGAATGGAGGTGGGTCGGCGAGGCCGACCCATCGTTCGGCGGAGCCGAACGAATACCACGCGTGGTGAATGGAGGTGGGTCGGCGAAGCCGGCCCATCGTTCGGCGGAGGCGAACGAATACTACGCGTGGTGAATGGAGGTGGGTCGGCAAAGCCGGCCCATCGTTTGGCGGAGCCAAACGAATCCTACGCGTGGTGAATGGAGGTGGGTCGGCGAAGCCGGTCCAACGTTCGGCAGCGAAGCCGGCCCATCGTTCGGCGGAGCCGAACGAATACTACGCATGGTGAATGGAGTGTGGCCGGTATAGCCGACCCATC